>JAENPR010002599.1:0-49738 GCA_018135685.1 Themeda triandra
TCAATAGCAGTGAACAGCAATAATGCAATCTTGCATAAGATGATGTCTATATATATGATTCATGAAGGATATAACAAATGAGAGAACCAAATTAAAATTCTTATTACCTTAGCAAGGGGTAGGTCAATTTAAGTAAGTAATCCGTGTGTTTACCCACTTGGTTTACACTTAACTGATATGATGCGCCCCCGGCCATGCACACCCCTTGTGAATTATAAGTGATGCCACGCATGACCTTAACACCTTGCTTTTGGTGCTATATATGCTTTAGAATGCAAAATCTTATGCTTGATTTTGCGTGGTGACACACAGGAAGTTAAAAAATGTCCTAAAGGGCGTATCAGAAGTTTTGCTACACTATATTAAGCATGTGAAAACAGAAATTGAGCAAACAATGCAAGTCGTCTGATTGAACTATACACATATTTTCGAGTTCCATTATTCAGTAATTTATTTTCAGCTTCATATATATCTTACATACAGATCAGAGATCGAGTTCAACCTCTGTTTTTCCTTGAGGACAATTCAACCGAAAAGCTAATTTCGTCTTTGCTGATAGTATTGCCTTGGAGAGAGTAGGTGTGCATTTGTTGCACTCGCTGATTGCGTGCAAGGAAACCAGCCACACGGCTGATAAGCCAGTGTTGCGCGCGTCAGCCTTGGAAAGTGACAACCCTGATGAGACCCGTCGTCGTCGGTGCTTATTAACGAATCGAACATTTGTTTTTTTGCCCTTCCTCTCGCCGCCGCGTCGGCTATAGTTTATTCACAAAACCAATTTCCTTTTCTTTTTTTTTCTTGTGAAATCAAAACTAATTTCTTTGGTTTTTCTCTAGCAAATGTTCTTTTTTTTTTTTTTGGAGGAGCGACTAAACGCCTTGTGCTGTACGTATGCATGTATGCATCATTATATATGGTTCTTGGTTTTTTTTTAAAAAAATGATGGCACTAAATTATATTTCTATTTGAATGTGCTTTCACAAGGTCTCAAGAGGGAGAGTACCATGGGAGAGCGATTATTAGGCCAATCTCTCAATAGGGTTTTACGAGAGAGATGATGAAAGATTCTTAGGAGTAGAGAGAGTTTTATATATGGGGATAAAACCCTTCTCCATATACTGTTTCCCAAATATGGGTGTGCTGAAAACTAAGACATAAAGCCCCACCAAGACTGGCCTTAGCCTTTCAAATCTCAATAATCTCAATGGACGATTTAGTTTTGTATATACCAGCTGTATATCACACCATGCATGTAGCTAATCAATCCACCAATGCTAATTAGTGCCCACATAACAATCCCCAAGATCGTCACAAGATCATGCAAGGTACCACACATTATAGAATTAGTTGGCATTACATCAATTTTGAATTACCGCAGCGTGGCCATTTGGCCGCCAGCAGCGGGCGCCAAAGTGGCTCGCTGCGGTAATTCGGTGGCCGGCCACCGATTCGCCCGCTGTGGTTATGGATTTACCGCAGCGGGCCACGTAACAGGCCCGCTGCGGTAAATCGGCGGGCCTGTTACGCGGCCCGCTGCGGTTAAGGCCGATTTACCCGTTAGCCGGGCTCAGTGCGCCGCCTCGGTTAAGGCCGATTTACCGCGGGCTGTTACGTTGTTGCCCGGTAAAGTCATTAGCCTATAAGTAGCAGCAGCCACCCCTTCTTCTTCCTCATGACTTCACCTCTTCCAAAACGGTGGGGGGAGGTTTTGCCCTAATTTTTCACCAAATCATCAAATTGGGTTTTAGAGCTTTGGTTTGGGGGAGGAGGACACAATAAAGGGTACATAATTGCTCTCCCACCCCCTTTCTCCCTCTTTTTTTTACTTTTTTGCCTCTTTTCTCACTTTTTAGTGCTTCTATGTGTGGGTCTAGATCTAGATCTAGATTCATGGACTAGATTCACCATGGATGCCTAATAGCTCTCTCCCATCGTTATTTCTCTTCTTTTTCTTGTTTTTTCAATCTAGATTCACCATGGAGCCTCTTTCTCCCTCTTTTCTCACTTTTTAGCCTCTTTTCTCACTTTTTAGTGGTTCTATGTGTGGGTCTAGATATTGATCTAGATTCATGGACTAGATTCACCATGGATGCCTAATAGCTCGCCCATTGTCATTCCTCTCCTTTTTCTTGTGTTTTCAATCTAGATTCACCATGGACCCCCTTTCTCCCTATTTTCTCACTTTTTAGCCTCTTTTCTCACTTTTTTTAGTGCTTCTATGTGTGGGTCTAGATCTAGATCTAGATTCATGGACTAGATTCACCATGGATGCCTAATAGCTCTCTCCCATCGTCATTTCTCTCCTTTTTCTTGTTTTTTCAATCTAGATTCACCATGGATGCATAATAGCTTCTCCCATTGTCATTTCTCTCCTTTTTCTTGATTTTTCATCAATTGTATTTAATTCTTGTCTTTTTTTTGCTGCTTATTGTTGTGTCGTGTAGAGCTATGATGGACAGGTCCGAATGGATGTACCACATTGATAGAGTGCTTGATTCTCGGCACCTCATCGAATTGAGGAAGTTTATGGCCGCTGCGAAAGCTCATCGTGAGATTCTGAAGCGGGCGACAATCATATGTCCATGTTCTAGATGCCGGAACCTGAAAGGCTACCCAGATGGCACGGTCCAATCTCATTTGATTGTGAATGGTTTTGTGGAGGGTTACACGGTTGAAAGGTCCCACGTTTGGTTTTGATAATTGAGTGACAACTTAGGTGGACTAATGATGTGATTATGAGAATACACAGGAGTTTAGTCCACAGGTGATTGTGAGATGAAGGAGCTTCATTGCATATGTGACATGACATGGAGTCATGTGACCAAATGGTGAAGATCGAGATAAGGCTTGGCTCAAGACCGGAGGGTGTGTGAAGGACAAGTCGAGGCAGTGGAGCGATGAACCTAGTGAGGGTGAAGCTCGGGCAAGACTTGGTTCCGATGGACCATGAGGCGGTGAAGAGCAAGTGAGATCAAGATCGATGGACCGAGAGGGTTGCATGACGATATGAAGTGGATCATATCATCTTGAGGTCGTGTCGGTGCATGTGTTGCATTGGCACGTCGGTGGAAGACGGTGGAAATGGAAATGCGCAAGGCAAAGGTATGCTATAGGGCATTTCATTTCACCGGTCATGAGGAGTGTAGAGAAGTTGAAGATCGGATTTAGGATTGATAGTTGTACTATCAAGAGGGGCAAACTTGTTTGCATCTCGGTCATCTAGTGCCACTTGAGCGATCTAACATTGCGACATGCTAGGATCGAGTGGCGGTTTGAGAGAGCTAACCCTTGGCCTTGTTTCTATGAGAGAAATGCTAACTCGTGTGGACATGTGTGTTCTACCTGTTGGAGTTGGCACCCTAAAGGCAAGAGGTTTTGATTGGATCGACGGTGGCGCGACGACGACGACAAAGCGACAAGTCTGTGGCTCTGCGTGTGCGCCGGACGCGTTCGGAGGACGCACGGACAGCGCGCCGAGGCTTAGACGCTACCCAGCCGCCCACTAGGTGGACATCGTCGCCGGACGCTGCGCCGGACGCACGGCCAGGAGGGCCGGACGCGTCCGGCACGTGGAGGGGCGGTTCGGACATCGGCTCGGCTCGGCCAGGCCTTTGGCGCCGGACGCGTCTGGGCTGTAGCGCCGGACTCCGGCCCTGTGCGTCCGGCGGGTTCGGACGTGGCGGCTCCGGGTGACGTGGCCCTTGCCGCCGGACGCGGAGGCCGCGTCAAGGCCCGGGGAGGTCGTCTGGACGCGACGCGAGGTCGCGGCGCGTGGAGAGAGCCGGACGCGCTGGGATGGAGTGGCGCCGGACGCGGAGTTTGGCGCGGACGCGCTCGACGTGGTCGCGTTAGTCGATCGTTGGAGCGGCGCTGGGCTGGGGCCGGGACGCGTCCGGCGGTGACCAACTGACGCGTCCGGCGCATGTTGCATGGGCGCCCGAGGAGCCCAACGGCTAGTTTTGCAATGGAGGCTATAAATAGAAGTGGTGGTCGGCCTTGGCCGGTAGCTAGCACCTTGGGGACTTTGTGTCCGAGTTGGAGAGTGCTTGGAGAGCCCTCTACTCACTTGAGCTTGATAGAGATCATCCGATTGAGTGAGTGAGCGATTCTAGTGCGTTGCATTGAGAAATTTGCATCGAGTGGCACTAGGTGATCGTGTTGCAAGCCGGTGTGCTTGTTACTCTTGGAGGTCGCCACCTCCTAGACGGCTTGGTGGCAAGAGACTCCATCGAAGCACGCAAGGAGATTGTGCGGTGCTCCGGAGGAGGATTTGTGAGGGGTTCTTGAGCCTTCCCCGCGGGTGCGCGAATTGGCTACTCTAGTTGAGCGTGGCTTGGAGGATCCCAATCTTGTGTGGATTGGAGTTGCGGCTCCCCGTGGGGGTTTTTGGCAGTGAGCCAAATTGAGCGGGCATCTCAATCACCAAGTCGGTGTATCGCCACAACTGGACGTAGCTTGGTGGCGACCAAGTGAACCAGGGGAAAAATCGTGTGTCAATTTGTGATTGCCGAGGCTTCGACCTCCCTTGTGCTTGAGGCTTCGACCTCCTTGTGATTGCGTGCAGGTGGTTGGTCTCTACGCCCGGTGATTCGCCATCGCCGTGACATCTTGTGTCCACTCTTCACGGTGGTTTGCATCCCCTCTAGCTCAAGCTTGTATTTACATTCCTACTTTCATACTTGGCTTGAGTAGTTGCTCTTGTGCTCTTTTGCTTGTGTAGCTAGCTGAGCGCCTTCTTGCTTGTGTAGCTAGAAGTAGAGTAAGTGTTTTGCTTAGCTTGTGTAGTTAAGTAAATTGCGCTCTTAGGTTCGGCTTGTGTAGCCTAGTCCTTGAGCATCTAGTGAGCTTAGGTTTGGCTTTGTGCTTTTGCTCATTAGAATTGTGTAGGTGCTCCCCGGTGTGACAAAGTACTAGTTGTTTAGGTTTGTGTGACCTTGCAAGCTAGAATTGATTACGAGAGCACTAGCTAGTTTAGCACCTTGCTTGCTTGTTTAGGTTCTTTACAAGGTGCTGCTAGAGTATTAGTTAGTGGGGTGAAGTCTTGGCTAGACCGATAGTTTTATTCCACATTTGTTTCGGTTAGCCGGTGCGTTAAGTTTTAGAAAGGACTATTCACCCCCCTCTAGTCCATCTCGACCCTACACGTGGTATCGGAGCCGGGTCTCTCATTTTAGTGGTCTTCACCGACCCGAGAGGATGGCAACTAGAGGGATAGATGTTGATTGCTCTTGTGACATGCACACTTTTGATGGCACGAACTTTGCTCGGTGGAAACACCATATGCTTGATCACTTTCGTGCCTCGGGACTAAGGTGTGGTGGGTGATCACAAGTGGGATCAATATCATCATGGATCACAAGAATCTCACCAAAGCTCAAAAGGCCCTCTTTGAACTTGATTCAAGTTCTTACTTATATTTATATGATGCTTTGAGCTTTGATGTGTATGAGAAGGTGGATTCTAGTGTCTCCGCTCATGTGATGTGGGAATCCATCAAGCACACCTATGGTGATGCCTCCACATGGGATGATGGAAAGTTCAAGGTGGAGGAGCCCGAGGTGGTGCCACTTGAGGATGTTGAGCATGACCACAACAAGGTTGTTGTGGAGGATTGCTCCACCTCAAGGTCAAGTGAAGATGATGAACTTCCTACCACAAGTTCACTTGACGATAATGATGATGATGCCTCAAGTGAAGCAAGTGAAGATTCTACCTCAAGCTCACTTGATGATGGCTATGAGAGTGATGACACTACCAGAAGCTCACCGACTTCATCACATTGCTACATGTCACATGGTGACCGCAAGGTAAAGATTGGTAATGTGATCTTTGATTGTGATGATTCAAGTCTTGAGCTTGTGTTTAAGTTGTCAAGAGCTTTAGAAAAGGAGTTTGCTAAAACAAGTAATTTGGAAAAAGAAATATCCTTTCTAAAGAACACATGTGAACAACAAGAGCATCTACTTTATTTTACTTGTTCACATGATGTGCTAAAATTGGCTCATGAGGAACTTAGTGTTGCTCATGATAACTTGGTTCAAGAACATGCTTTTCTCACTAAGAAGTTTTCCAATGAAGAAACTAAAACTAGTGAGAGCTCATCACTTGGGTCAAATGATCAATCACATGTTACTAACCCTTGTGATGTAGGCAAGAAGCATGTATCCACCTCTTGTGATGATTTATTGTCTATGCCATATTCTTCATATATAGACTCTTGTTCTACTTCTATATCTTGTGAGACTAACCTTTTGAAGGAGAACAATGAGCTCAAAAAGAAGGTGGAGAACTTGAGCAACAAGTTAGAGAGGTGCTACAACTCCAAGGTTCTCTTTGAGCAAATAGTGAAGAATCCAAGAAGCCTCAATGACAAGAGTGGACTTGGCTTCATCAAGAAGAAGTTGACCAAGGGAGGAAGAAAAGTGGCAAGAGAGCTTAAGAGGCAAGAGAAGATGAAGCTATCTCATTTCATGTGCTATCAATACCATGAAAAGAGACACCTTGCATATGCATGCCCCAATCAAGAAAAGCTCAAGTTGAAGAAAGAAGAAGAGAGGATTAAGCATGTCAAGTGCTTCAAGTGTCACATTCGGGGTCATCTCACCTCAATGTGCCCAACCAAGCAATTGGTGAAGCATCAAGAGAAGCCTCAACCAAAGCCACAAGTTGAGCAAGAGAAGTCACCCCAAGCTCAAGTCAAGATCAACCATGAAGCTATGTTGATGACTTGAAGATGACGAAGAAGAAGACAAGAAGGGGTGGAAGAGCAAGGCATCCAACTCATATCCAAGATGCCAAGATGATGATGAGCAAGACTCAAGAGAAGAAAGCTCATGCTCACATCAAGTGCTTCAAGTGTGGTGACATGGGACACTTTGCCTCAAAGTGTTCCAACAAGCTTGAGAAGAAGGCTCAAGCAACTCATGAGAGGCAAGGCAATGAAGAGCATCATATGAGCAATGAAGAAAAGGCTCAAGCAAAGAGAAGATGCTATTCATGCCCGGAAAGGGGACACATGGCTCATTCATGTCCCCTAGGTAAAATTTCTAAGCCCATTTCAATTGATGAAAATGATGTGCTTAGAAAGGATGGTAATGGTACCTCATCGGTTACTATTGCAAAACATCCCGCTACTCATACTAAGGCTTTGCCTAAGTATGTTGCTCCTAACTTGAGAGGACCCAAACTAGTTTGGGTACCATCAAAAAGTGGATAATTGTTTGTAGGTACCATGGCATTGGAGGCTTGATTCAATTGAGTTCATCTTCTTCATCATGTGATTGAATCAAGTATTGAAGCTTTGTGCTAGTCTCATCACAATGCCAAGTCATGACAAGTGAAGTTCAAATGCTACAACATACAAGTGCATGATTCAAGTTGTGGTGATCTATTGGTTACATTTGATGGCTTGCAATTGTATTGAGTTGAAGCTTGCTATTGGATGATCATATGTTACCAAGGTATATCTCTTGTTGATCACATTCATTTGGATGCATATGAGTTGATTGAATTGGATATATATGCACATGTTGCTTGCTATGAGATGATTGAATGGATTCAATGCTTAGTATTCAAATTTGTGTTAGTTTGGATGAATATAATCACAAGATAACCTTTAGTGAGTGATTTGACTGGATATATGTCTTGTGTTGATGTTCAAACAAGTTGACATCAAGTTTGATTCACTTTTGAAGAAGCATAGCTCAATTGCTTAAATCTGTCCAAATTCTGAGATCTGAGCTAGCTGTGATCAAGTCTGAGTTTGATGATTCAAATCTTATTGAAATGGCTTGAAATTTGGTATGCATGCTCTATGCTTATGAGTCAATATGCTGTGCAAATTTCATGAGAATTGGATAAGGATTGCTAAAGTTTTAGAGTAGTCTTTGTCAGCTATAGTGCAGCAGTTTTCAGCATGTAGCAGTGTGAGAAGATGTGAAATCTGGCAGCAATCTAGAAGGCCAATGAAGCTCAATTTTTTACAGCTGCAAGAAGACTTAGTGATGCTCATCTCCACCAAATTTCATGGCATTTGGAGCTACACATTGGGAGATATGAGTTAATCTTTGAAGGTTGCAGAATCTGCCAGAAAAGTGACCAACATTGGATATCTCTAGTGTCACTCACATTGAAAGGTCCTCAAGTTGGAATCATGATTACAAGTGGTTGAGGAACCTATGTTTGGTCTATTGAAGATCAAGATCAAGCTCAAGAGCAAGAAAGAAAAGGACTTAAAGAAGAACTCAAGATACTTCATCATATCAAGTCCATGGATCAATCAAATGAATGACAAATTCAATTGAGTGTCAAGGATTGTTCTTAGTGAGATCACTTCTCTCCACCGAGGAGGTGTGCCGCCCATAAGGAGTTGGGATTGACAAGTGAGCTTGGAAGGCCGACATGGAGGTTATTATCTAAGGAGGTTCAAGGTACTTAGTTGAAGAGAATTCAATTGGGTGTCGAAGATGGTTCTTTGGAGAGATCACTTCTCCCCGGAGGGGGACTTGCCGCCCATGGGTGGGAAAACCAAGTGAGAGACTTAGAAGGCTAACATGGAAGTGGTAATCCAAGAAACATTAGAGATGCTTAGTTGAAGACATCAAGAAGATTGGTCAAGAAAGCAAGCAACATCCAAATAGAGAGCAATACATAATAAATCAAGAGTTTTCACAAGTGGTACTCTCTCATGCAAGCAAATTTCAAAAGAAAAAGCAAGCCAACCACAACAAGAAAGAGCACTTGATCAAATGGGTGAAGCATGGTATTCATATTGGTATCTATTGGTTTTCACCAAGCTATTGAATGGACTTCACATTGCTATTGAGGAGATAATTTGGAATCTCATGACTATCCTCTACTCCAAGATAGCAAAGGTGACATTGATTGACATATGCATACATATATTGCTAAGGACTTGTTTAGTGCATATAGTCATGATATCTAGGAGCATTCATGAAAAAATCAAAAGGTTTTGATATTTATATGGTGCCACTATATTGCTTCTATGTCTTACTTGTTCTAGTGGTAACATATACCATGTTCATGAGCTAGTGAACCCAAGTACTTGATCTACTTTGGATTGCATATTAGCTACAAGTACAACATTGGCAAGATAACCCATTTACTTCAAGTGGTGTGAAGAAGCTTGTCATTGGTTCAAATCGAACTTGGAAGCTCATGTGCAAATCAAGTTAGCTCAAGTTCAAGAGAAAGAAGCTCATGAAAACAATCTAGTTCAAGAAAGTGGCATTCATGCATATTCCAACAAGGTGGTTCCACAAGTGATCCTCAACTTTAAGTGATCAAATCAAGATTTGCTCAAGATTGTCATTTGGTTTGACCCATGCTTTGTCATAGTGGAGGAGCCCCACTTCATTGGTATTAGAGGCAAAGATCTTACAAGTGACCTACACAAAAGGGGGAGTGCCCAATGCATAGTGACAAGTGGGTTCATGCAACTACATGTGAAGTTTACAAGTGGTGTCGTTCCAACATATGGTGTGTCCATCAAAAGGAAGATTCAACAATCAACCATCAATCCCTAGTTCCACACCTTTGCATCAAGAAGTTTGTCTTACACGAAGTATCATACAAGCGGTCTTGGACCCTTTATGGTCTTTGATGACAAAGGGGGAGAGAATGGTATAAAGATATGCAAGATGCATACAAAGGGGAGAAGATGATGGATATAGACCAAGATGAGCAACATTGAAGAATCAAGGAGGATCAAAGTTCTTGGACAAGAGAAGCACACAAGTAGGGGGAGCAAGCTCATGAACTTGACTGATTGCATTTGATATGTGCATATTCATGTGCTTGCTTGCATTTGCATTGTTTTAAATTTAAAATGCAATGCTTGTCTGGTGTATGCTAGTCATAGGATTTCATTGATGACTTGATAACTAGCATGCATAGGATGGTTTAGCTAGTCACTTGTGTTCCTTTCACGTGGTACTAGAACCTTGTTTATAATGTTGATCTCACGAGGTATCTAGTGTTGTTTCAAGTGATTTCTAGCTAACCATGATGATGCTAAGGATGAACTTCAATGTGCAACTCCGATTGGTATCACGCTTCAAAGGTTTATCCTATATACCTTAGCATCACTTAGTAGTGATAACTCTCCCAAGAAACCAAACCATTTGAGCACACATATAGGGGGAGCTATCACTACCAAGTTGACTTTGTGGCACTTATCCAAATCACAACATTGAGCTTAAATATTGGATAAGTGGCATAAAGTCCTTTATGAACTTTATTTCCATATCTTTGTAGAGTTGTCATCAATTACCAAAAAGGGGGAGATTGAAAGGTCCCATGTTTGGTTTTGATAATTGAGTGACAACTTAGGTAGACTAATGATGTGATTATGAGAATACACAGGAGTTTAGTCCACAAGTGATTGTGAGATGAAGGAGCTTCATTGCATATGTGACATGACATGGAGTCATGTGACCAAATGGTGAAGATCGAGATAAGGCTTGGCTCGAGACCGGAGGGTGTGTGAAGGACAAGTCGAGGCAGTGGAGCGATGAACCTAGTGAGGGTGAAGCTCGGGCAAGACTTGGTTTCGATGGACCATGAGGCGGTGAAGAGCAAGTGAGATCAAGATCGATGGACCGAGAGGGTTGCATGACGATATGAAGTGGATCATATCATCTTGAGGTCGTGTCGGTGCATGTGTTGCATTGGCACGTCGGTGGAAGACGGTGGAAATGGAAATGCGCAAGGCAAAGGTATGCTATAGGGCATTTCATTTCACTGGTTATGAGGAGTGTAGAGAAGTTGATGACCGGATTTAGGATTGATAGCCGTACTATCAAGAGGGGCAAACTTGTTTGCATCTCGGTCATCTAGTGCCACTTGAGCGATCTAACATTGCGACATGCTAGGATCGAGTGGCGGTTTAAGAGAGCTAACCCTTGGCCTTGTTTCTATGAGAGAAATGCTAACTCATGTGGACATGTGTGTTATACCTGTTGGAGTTGGCACCCTAAAGGCAAGAGGTTTTGATTGGATCGACGGCGGCGCGACGACGACGACAAAGCGACAAGTCGGTGGCTCTGCGTGTGCGCCGGACGCGTCTGGAGGGACGCGCCGGACGCGGCGCCGAGGCTTCAGACGCTACCCAGAGCTGCCTGCAGTGGACATCGTCGCCGGACGCTGCGCCGGACGCACGGCCAGGAGGGCCGGACGCGTCCGGCGCGTGGAGGGGCGTTTCGGACATTGGCTCGGCTCGGCCAGGCCTTTGGCGCCGGACGCGTCTGGGCTGTAGCGCCGGACGCCGGCCCTGTGCGTCTGGCGGGTTCGGACGAGGCGGCTCCGAGTGACGTGGCCCTTGGCGCCGAACGCGGAGGCTGCTGCGTCCGGAGGTCATCGGACGCGACACAGAGAGGGTCGCGGCGCGTGGAGAGAGCCGGACGCGCCTGATGGAGTGGCGCCGGAAGCGGAGTTTGGCGCCGAACGTGCTGACGTGGCTGTCAGTCGACCGTTGGAGCGGCGCGGCAGTGGGCGCCGGACGCGTCCGGCGGTGACCAACTGATGCGTCCGGCGCATGTTGCAGGGGCGCCCGAGGAGCCCAACGGCTAGTTTTGCGGTGGAGGCTATAAATAGAAGTGGTGGTCGGCCTTGGCCGGCAGCTAGCACCTTGGGGACTTTGTGTCCGAGTTGGAGAGTGCTTGTAGAGCCCTCTACTCACTTGAGCTTGATAGAGATCATCTGATTGAGTGAGTGAGCGATTCTAGTGCGTTGCATTGAGAAATTTGCATCGAGTGGCACTAGGTGATCGTGTTGCAAGCTGGTGTGCTTGTTACTCTTGGAGGTCGCCACCTCCTAGACGGCTTGGTGGCAAGAGACTCCGTCGAAGCACGCAAGGAGATTGTGCGGTGCTCCGGAGGAGGATTTGTGAGGGGTTCTTGAGCCTTCCCCACGGGTGCGCGAATTGGCTACTCTAGTTGAGCGTGGCTTGGAGGATCCCGATCTTGTGTGGATTGGAGTTGCGGCTCCCCGTGGGGGTTTTTGGCAGTGAGCCAAATTGAGCGGGCATCTCAATCACCAAGTCGGTGTATCGCCACAACTGGACGTAGCTTGGTGGCGACCAAGTGAACCAGGGGAAAAATCGTGTGTCGATTTGTGATTGCCGAGGCTTCGACCTCCCTTGTGCTTGAGGCTTCGACCTCCTTGTGATTGCGTGCAGGTGGTTGGTCTCTACGCCCGGTGATTCGCCATCGCCGTGACATCTTGTGTCCACTCTTCACGGTGGTTTGCATCCCCTCTAGCTCAAGCTTGTATTTACATTCCTACTTTCATACTTGGCTTGAGTAGTTGCTCTTGTGCTCTTTTGCTTGTGTAGCTAGTTGAGCACCTTCTTGCTTGTGTAGCTAGAAGTAGAGTAAGTGTTTTGCTTAGCTTGTGTAGTTAAGTAAATTGAGCTCTTGGGTTCGGCTTGTGTAGCCTTGTCCTTGAGCATCTAGTGAGCTTAGGTTTGGCTATGTGCTTTTGCTCATTAGAATTGTGTAGGTGCTCCCCGGTGTGACAAAGTACTAGTTGCTTAGGTTTGTGTGACCTTGCAAGCTAGAATTGATTAGGAGAGCACTAGCTAGTTTAGCACCTTGCTTGCTTGTTTAGGTTCTTTACAAGGTGCTGCTAGAGTATTAGTTAGTGGGGTGAAGTCTTGGCTAGACCGATAGTTTTATTCCACATTTGTTTCGGTTAGCCGGTGCGTTAAGTTTTAGAAAGGACTATTCACCCCCCTCTAGTCCATCTCGACCCTACAACGGTCTGGACTTCTCACGGCGAAAGTCTCGATGCGAGTTGTGGTGAATCTGGTGTGAGCTCGTCGACGGCAACGGTGAACCGAGATCCTGTTCGACAGCCACCACCTTTGGTGGCAGCTGCACTAGCTGCCAGGGACGACGACAACAATGATCATGATGGCATCACGGTTGATGAGCTACTCGAGAACATTCTAGATGGCGCCGATGGCAGTGACGCTAGTTAGGAGGATACTTTGAGGGAACCCGCAGATGTCCAGCGGTTTGAGGATCTAGTGAAGCACATCGACGAGGACAGGTTCTTGTTTGGCAGCTGTTGACGAAATATCGGTGGCAGTCTGCCAAGGGTATACCCAAGACAGGAGCTAGACGTTGATCAGATGGACAGAACACACGGTTTACCCAGGTTCGGGCCACGAGATGCGTAATACCCTATGTCCTACCTTCTGTATTGATGTGAGATGCGTTCAAGGGGGTCCCTGCCCGCCTTATATAGGATGGGGGCAGGGTTACAGATCCTAAAATCTAGAACTGGTCGGTTACAAAGGATCGTATCCGCGTAGGATTACAAAAGATTGCCTAACCGACTAAGCTTCCTTGATCGCCAAGTTGCTTCCGGTTGTCCGCCCAGGACTCTGATCAGGCAGAAAGCCCCGATCGGTCTTGATCTTGTGGGCTTGTCCGTCGTGCCGAGCAGGCCCAAGTCTGGCCATGAGGGTATAGGGGTTTATACCCCCACAGCTATATAAATGGTACCCCCAAAGCCGGGCGAGATTTCAAGGAATTCCTCAAGCTGGGTGGTGTTTTGTGTTTTGCCTTCAACCCCAGATTGGGTCTCGGGTGGATGAGTGCTATGGATCTCCTGATCGTCGCAATCTGAGTCGGTTATGGCCATGGTGTGGATGGATCCGTTGAGACCGGATATCTCAGTAGACATCACCTGGTTCTCCTGTGCTGGAGCTGGTGGCGTATCCAAGAGCTCCTCAATGTGCACATGATTGACAATGTGCTTTGGATCACCGCCGAGTTGGAACTCGACGAGATCGGACTTTGAAGAGAGCGTGTGTTGGAATTGGTCGATTGCATGGTTGGCATGAGTCGAAGCTGAGTTGTGCAGGCCGTAAGGATACGGGGCTGGGACCCCTGCTGTCTGATCTTCGTGTTTCCCAGACTGCCGACCAGTTTTTCCACGTGGTCGGCGATGGACCCGGTGTTCGACGTGTTTATAGGTTGCAGCCATATTTGAATCTGGGCGTTTTTGCTGCTTGGCGTGGCCTAAGCGTCCATGATGGCGACGACGGACGGTGGTGAAGCCATCCTCGGCAAGCTGATTTTGGGCCAATTCGGCCAGAGATAAGATCTCGGCTAGGCCTTCTCCAAGCCGATCGATAGATTCGATCAGATCGGAGTTATCGATGCGCTTTCCTTGGTAGCGGGGAAGCGGACGACGAGTTGCCAGAGATTCCATCCTCAAGTTTGAACCCGAGGTCTGGTCAGCCAGTGAGGTTGTTGATGAAGACATTGGTGCAGAGACTGGCTGCACCTCCTCCATGGTCCCAGCGGGAAGTTCAACGCCGGTGGTCCAGGTGAACGCGCCGACGGTGATGGTGAAGCCCGCCTCGAACTTCATGGAAGAAGCGAAGGAAACCATCTGGCTCTCCTTGGAATCTGTACGCACACCCCCTACCTGGCGCGCCACTGTCGATGAAATATCGGCGGCAGTCTGCCAAGGGTATACCCAATACAGTAGAAGATTGGTGAGGGTGCGCTAGGATTACGAGCTAGACGTTTATCAGAAGGACAAAACACACGATTTATCCAGGTTCGGGCCACGAGATGCGTAATACCCTACGTCCTGCCTTCTGTATTGATGTGAGATGCGTTCAAGGAGGGTCCCTGCCCACCTTATATAGGATGGGGGGCAGAGTTACAGATCCTAAAATCTAGAATTGATTGGTTACAAAGGATCGTATCCGCGTAGAATTACAAAAGATTGCCTAACTGACTAAGCTTCCTTGATCGCCAAGTTGCTTCCGGTTGTCCGCCCAGGACTACGATTAGGCAGAAAGGCCCGATCGGTCTTGATCTTGTGGGCTAGTCTGTGAGGGTATAGGGGTTTATACCCCCACAGCAGCTCGAAGTGGTTGGAGAATTTTTGAGAGATGAAGCAGGCGGCAATTGATCCTCTGTATCAGGACGGCGGCAAATATCTGGAGGGGTGCACGGCGCTCCGTTTCAACCTCCAGCTGCTGATGATGAAGGCTCGGCATGGTTGGTCGGACAATAGCTTCAACGAGCTATTAAGTTACCTCGCTACCACGTACCCAACGGGTGGCAACAAGGTGCAAGCCAATACCTATCGGGCGAAGAAGCTGATCCAGCCAGTGGCGATGAAAGTTAGAAAGTTTGATGCCTGCCCTAACCACTGCATCTTGTACCGGGGCAAGGAGTATGAGACCTTGACCAGTTGTCCGCACTGTGGATATAGTCGTTACAAGAGGAATGCTGGCTGTCGCGTGGATGCAGATGACAACGAAGCCTTGCGGGGTGGTCCGAACAAGAAGAAGAAGGGGGCTAAGAAGGGCAGTGCTGCGGCCAAGCTGATTGCGGCTCAGTAGGAGGAGAAGAGGGTTACACTCGGAGGAAGAGCCCTGTGCTGTTGGTGTGGTACCTGCTTGTGGTCGACCGCCTGCGTGCACTATTCGGGAACCCAGAGGATGCGAAGCTCATGTCCTGGCATGCATCACCTGCCCGGGTCAAGGACGATGGCAGCGGCACCCCTCCGATGGACAGCGGTGGAAGGATTTCGATGAGGCCTATCCCGAGTTTCGCGACGAGCCCAGGCACGTCTGGTTCGCGCTGAGTACCGACGGGATGAACCCGTTCGGTGAGCTTAGCAGCTCGCACAGCACTTGGCTGGTCGTCCTCAGCATCTACAACCTACCTCCATGGGTGTGTCTAAAGCACAGGTACCTTATGCTGACCATGCTTATCTCTGGTTCGAGGCAGCCCGGCAACGATATAGATGTGCTCCTAGAGCCTGTCATGGAGGAAATGCAGATGCTTTGGTGTTGAGATGGTGGATGCGTCCACAAAGGAGAAGTTCACCCTAAAAGCCATCATCTTTGTCACCATCACCGATTACCCCAGTCTCTTCTCGTTGTCGGGGCAGATCAAAGGGAAGACCGCCTGTGTGGTCTGCATCGACGGGACCTGCTGCACTTACCTTTCGGGTTCCTGCAAGATGGTGTACACTAGGCACAAACGGTTCCTCAAGGCGAAACACGGGTACAGAAAAAGTGATATGAATGAATACTTCAACAATAAGGACGAGCTGCAGCGTCATCCACCGGCAGGCAAAGTGGGGCCCAAAGGTGTACGAGATGGTGAAGGATCTGGATCAGATCGAGTTTGGCAAGAAGAAGAAGCCACCAGAGGAGGGGACAAAACCGACCAGGAAGCGAAAGCGGGACTTTGCCTGTGCTTAGAGGACACGACTTGAAGCGGCACGAAACACGAGAGGGTCGTGTCGTGCCGACTTGGCCCGACCCAAGTCCCACCTCTAGTTACCAGCATGAATCTGGTATATACAACATTATTAATGAGATATTTTTTTACTAGCTAGAAGAATGGAGCACCTGAAGATGGAGCGCGGCCCATTGAAATTGGCAGTCCAAAAAGAAGGACGAAGTTGACTCAAAGGGAGACTAGTACCAAACGTGTTGATCCATCGATTAGTGAATACGATGAGTAGTCCCTGTAGTAGGAACGAATATATGGTGGCCTGGCAAACACGGCCGCCCGCGACTGGTGGCCGGACGGCTGCGTCAACGACGACCCGGCGGTGACCATCTCCATCCATCATATCGCCCAGTAGGCGGTAGCGGTAGGCCAGATCGAGCATGCATGACACTGATATGATATGCTGGTGCGTCGTCGTCGTTGCGCAGCACAGTATGGGCCACGTTCAGCCTCTCCTGCCCGCTGCAGTAAATATTTATTAACCGGCCCGCTGCGGTAAATATTTATTAACAGCAGCGGGCCTGTTACGTTGCCCGCTGCGGTAAATTGATTAGACCGCAGCGGGCACCGACGCCCGCCGCGGTGCCTCCATGATTTACCGTGGCGTGGCACTGCAGGCGGACGCCGATGCCCGCCACGGAAAATCGTTTTTGCCCGCTGCGGTTAAAGATTGTGGCGTAGTGTGGCTAGCTAGCATATAGATTGATAAAACGACATAGTGGAAGCATTCAATTTTAGAAAAGTCAGAGACTATTTCAAACACACGTACTATTGCTAGTCTCCCACGTACCTGAACCTCTCGCTCTGACTCGTTCTGTTTATCTCGCATGCAAGCTCGCTCCACGTATCCTCGCTATTGCGCCATTACGTACGGCACGCCACCTCGGTCCTTCTGCTCCAGCTAGCTATAAAAACAGCACATCCCTGCTAGCCAATGCACACCTCACTCACTCATCCACTGCAAACGGCACACAAGATGGCCATGGCCTCCTCCTCCTCCTCCTTGGTCCTTGCAGCGGCCCTCCTTGCGCTGGCCTCATGGCAGCAGGCCATCGCCTACGATCCTAGCCCTCTCCAAGATTTCTGTGTTGCAGACAAGAACTCGCCTGGTACTTCGTATATTCATGCTGCTTAATTTCAGTGATATATGCTTCCTAAAAATGTTCTAGTGAGATCACCTCTGAAACTCTGGGTTTGATTGATATGCATGCACATGTATTTCTGAAGCAGAATATCGTTCGTTTTGACCAGCTTTGATTTTGTGCACGTATATTTCTTGTGTGCAGTGCGTGTCAATGGGTTTCCTTGCAAGGACCCAATGGCGGTGACCCCGGACGACTTCTTCAACCCAGCCATGATCATCGACAAGCGCAGGGACACCAACAACAAGGTGGGATCCAACGTCACCAACATCAACGTGGAGAGCTTCCCGGGCCTCAACACCCTGGGCATCTCGCTGGCGCGCATCGACTACGCGCCCCTGGGCGTGAACCCGCCCCACATCCACCCCCGCGCCACCGAGCTCCTCACCGTGCTCGAGGGAACACTCTACCTCGGCTTCATCACCTCCAACCCCAACAGGCTCTTCTCCAAGGTCGTCAAGAAGGGTGACGTCTTCGTCTTCCCCAAGGCCATGATCCACTTCCAGATGAACCTGGACCATCAGAACCCAGCGGCTGCCCTGTCATCACTCAGCAGCCAGAACCCTGGTGTTATTACCATTGCAAGCGCGGTGTTTGGATCAAAGCCGCCGATCTTGGATGATGTTTTGGCCAAGGCGTTCCAGGTGGAAAAGAAACTCATAGACTGGCTCCAGTCTCAGTTCTGGAATACCAACTACTAGTGCTTTTATATGTTGCACCAACACTAGCGTTACGTACATGTGCCCTATATATATGTGTGGTGTGTTGAATGAATAAATGGCATGTGGAGGACTAATAGTTACTTAGTATTATGCATGCCTGCGTGCCGCCAGTAGTATATTTGATTGTATTGTCATCACTATCTAATATTGAAAAAATAAAAGTTCGGATGTACATGTACGCGAAGTTCCGTTTCTGCCGCCTAACAAATTAAACCGAACCAAGAGGAGCAAAATTAATCGTATTAAAAAAAAAGAGGAGCAAATAAATCAACGACTATTTCAATGTTGATAAAAATAATCATTTAGTTTGATCCCATTACAAATAAAGAGATAAACAGATTTTTTAAGGATTAAGCATCACGGGACAGCTAGAACAAAAGGGAGGGACTTGCTAAAATTTGGGTGCCTGAACTTTCATGCAAAGATTATTACATATATTTTAGAGTTAAATGCTTGTGGCCCCCTGGACTTTTCTCGTTGTGTCATGAAATCGCACATTCAGCCCCGCGAACTTGTTGTTTGGTTCACCACAGGCCCAATCTTGCCCGATCAGTGATTTCTCGCCCAGCTGGGCTAGCCAGCGTGGGCAAGTTTCCTGTTACAAACACACAGCCATGCTCGACGGCATCGGTGAGCCAGGCCTCGGCCTCGGCGGCGTTCGCGGACGACTGCTCGCGATTAGCCACAGCGCATGAAGCAGGCCCCGTCATCGACAGCCAGGGAAGGTGATGCTCGGGGGCGAGGCGGTACCGCGGGCGCGGAAAGCACGACGGCACCAGCACGTCCGCGGCAATGCGGAGGCTGGAGGCAGAACGCGTGCATATGTTCAGGCAGAGCAGTTTCAGCAGATAGCAAGACATGCTCATGACGCGTTGCCCTTGCAATTGCAAGTAGGAATACGGGTACTTGCGGAGGAGCTTGTGCCGATGCCGTCCATTGCGCCGGTGGAAGCAGCACACACCCAGCAGCTGGGAGAGCGAGAACAGAGCTCCAAGAAGACGAAAAGGAAGCTCTTTTTTGGGGAAGCGGTGCTTGTTTGCTCAGAGCCGGACATCCATGGACGCCTACGAGGCCACCAAGGTGGTGTTCTCACGGATCCAGGCGCTCGACCCGGACCACGCCGCCAGGATCATGGGCTTCCTCCTCATCCAGGACCATGGCGAGAAGGAGATGATACGCCTCGCCTTCAGCCCCGAGGCGCTGCTCCACACCGTCATGGCCAAGGCGCGCAAAAACCTCGGCCTGCTCCCTGCTCTGACTCCCGGCTCCGGCCCGGGCACGCCCACCTCCGTCACCTCCTCACCGTTCCTCCTCTCGCGCCAGAACTCGCGCTCTCGGTGTCGTCGCCCTCGTCGTGGGCGGTGCGCCCGTGTTCTTCCCGTATGGCGGCCTCGGCGGGTTCTTCCCGTATGGCGGCCTCGGCTGGGCCAACGGCGGCGGGCCAGGGCACCGCCGGAGCTCGTCAGTCAGCGAGCTCTGCCTCGCCGGGGTGGAGGGACTGGGCTGGAAGCCCTGCCTGTACTACGCACGCGTGTACTGCAAGAACGGCAGCGCGTGCCGGTTCGTGCACGGCGGCGGACTCCATGACGACGCCACCGCGCTCGCCGGCGCCAAGATGGATACCGCCACCTTGGAGCAGCAGTGCCAGGACATCCTGCTGCGCTCCAAGTCCCAGCGCCTTGCCGCCGCCGCCGCGGCTGACGGCTTCCCGTACTCCCCGACCGGCTCGCTCCCGGGCTCCCCGTCCGCGGCCAGCAAGTGCCTCAGCTTGCTCTTGCAGCAGCAGCAGAACGAGAACCAGAGGTCTGCCATGCATGTTCAGTTCGAGGAGCTAGCTCGTAGACAGTAGACACTACCTACCGTCGCTCGTGCTCACGATCTCCCCTGTTCTTGCATGCAGGGTGCAGCTGCAGCGGCCGCCGCGGCACTGATGCTGGGCGGCGACGACGCGCACAAGTTCATGGGGCGGCCGCGGCTGGACCGCGCCGACTTGGCGAGCATGATGAACCCCACAAGTTCATGTGCTACTCTAAACCCTAAACTTGTCCACGCTGGCTAGCCCAGCTGGGCGAGAAATCACTGATCGAGCGAGATTGGGCCTGTGGTGAACCAAACAACAAGTTCGCGGGGCTGAATGTGCGATTTCAGAGTCCAGGGGGCAAACTGACACAGCGAGAAAAGTCCAGGTCTATATTTTATATTCAGCTTTACTAGTTTGTTACATTCTATACTACAAGGAGACCTAGCATTAGTGACAAAATGATGTGGCGAAATTTATGTTTGCCACTAATGCCCGTACTATCTGTGACAAAACTAGTTTTCGTCACTATTATGTTGTTTATTGGTGACAAAATACTAATTCACCACAGAAAACATCTTTAGTGGCAAACAGAGTGGCGAAATGTTGTTTTGACACTATTTAGCAAGATATTTGTGGCAAAAGAATATTTACCTCACTGATATGTCATTTATTAGTGGCAAATAAATTATCGTCACAAGACACACAATTAGTGAGAAAATATTGTGGCAAAATTTAAATTTGCCACTACTTACCATACTATATGTGAAGAAACTAATTTTCGTCACTCTTGTGTTGATTATTAGTGACAAAATATTAATTCGCCACAGGATGTACCTTTAGTGGCGAATTTAGTTATGCCATTTATTGTGACTATATATTTTTTTCTCATAGTTATTGCATTTATCAGTGACAAGATATTATATCGCCACATGGTTCAAGTTTAGTAAGAAAATGTTGTGGTGAAATTATATTTAGCCACTATTTACAATATTTGCTCCTAAACAAGTTTCTTGTTACATAGTATTTGTATTAATGATAAAACATGTGTTCCATAACTTAAATTTGAAAACTAGTTTGAAAATTTTATATTAAGGTAAAGACTTTATTATGGCCGGCCGTGCCATTGTCTTATCGCACGGACGGGCCAATCTCACCATCCTCTCGCATCCGACGCGCCTCGTCCACGAGCCACAACATCTCCCCACTCTCCGCACAGTACCGACGTTGTCTTCCCTTGGTTCCCTCTCGGTCTTCTCTCCTCTCCCTCTCTCTCCCCGGTGGATCCGGTCTCCCTCGGCGACCTCCTCCATGGATCCAGCGGATTTGGCCTCCCTCCAGCGACCTCCTCTCCAGCAACCGCACCCCACGCCCACCGTGCCATGGATCCGGCGGCAGCGGAGGCCATGGCGGATCTCGCGAGGTAGGCCTCCTCCTCCTCCCCTTCCCTTCCACCTCCTCGTCCACGGCCTCATCCTCCTGCTCGTGCCGCCTCCGCCTCTGCCCTGCCATCGTCGTCGCGCGCGCCACGCCAGCAGCCGCGTGATCAGCGCGCTCTCCGGCGATTTGACTAGGTGGGATTTAAATAGAGAGAAATTTGTGTGCTGTTGTTCTAGAAATTTGTTTCTCACTATGTGACCGGAGCACTCGATTTAAATGGAGGTATTCGATCTGATGGGATTTGCGTGGAACAGGAAGAGGGCGAAGCGGTGGTAGGCAACTCTGAGATTCAGCGTATTTTCCAAACATGCAGTGCCTCAACGTGAAGAAGGTTGCAGCCCTAATACTTGCATTGGGTCAGTGGGGTGCAGTGAGTTATGGGTTTAGTGTGCTGTTGTGCTAGATCAGTGAACTATGTCACTTCAAGGGTTTGTTTCCGTGTTTGCTCCTAACGAAACTTTGCTTGGACCATAGCTGTCTAATTGTTTAGATTATGCTGCTATTTATTTTCTGAAGATATTTGGTGTCGAAGATTTTATAATTGAACTTGGGTTCATATTGTTGTTATCATCTAGGTCTAATCTGGAAAATTTCTTTTCTGTAATGATGTTTGTGCTTGAATACAACAAACAGTAGAAAAAGTGTACTCATGTTTAGTATCATTGTCTGTTTACCTAAAAATATCATGCAGGTTATTTTCTTCTAGCAACTCTTGGCATTTTTTTATTTGGTCCACGACGTGTCAACTGTTGCATTTGAACATGTGATTTTAGTGCTCTTACTATGATGAACGTCATTCTCTGCTAAGCTCCAAATTGCCATGCTACATCCAGGCCTATTTAACTACTTCATCAGTTGACCAGCATAGGTAGAGGTTATCACACTCACTAAAAAACACAACTATTTTCTTATGCAATTTAAGTGTCATTGTTAGACAACGATGTGCTCCTAAATAGGAAATTTAGCCTTCTATTGCAAATATGCAGGCATGCTGCATTTAGAACAGGTTCATTAATGTTTCTGTTTGTTAAATAATCATGAGTGAGACTGGATCCAAATGTAGCATCCCCTTCCCCGCCCCCGCCCCTCTCCTCCCTTGCAAAATTCTAACGCTCCTCCATTGTTTCCTGGTATATGGATCCAGTGCACATGGTTATGCTTGTCTTTCTGTTTTTGTCTAGGACATGCTTGTGAGGCAAGGGACTAGGGGAGTACTGACAGAGGAGGATGCTAGCGTCACGATGACAGATGACGCAAGATGTTGTTCACAGTTTGCCTCGTCTTTTGCTGCAGCCCTGCTGGTCAATGTCATGCTCTCTGCCCTCTAATGAATCATTTTCCATGGTACGTAACTTAAATGGCAAATGTTTGTAGATTTTGTATGGTTTTTAGTGTCACATCTATGTCATGCTCTGTACTCTGGTGGATCATTTTCCTTTGGTTCGTACCTTAAATGGTGAGTGGTTGTAGATTTTTTATGCTTTTTAGTGTCAAATCTACACACTTTGGTGCAGATAAGGCATGGGATACTGAATTGGGGTTGCATTCATTAGTTTTTCATGCATACAGCTCCGTGTCTCACCATGCTTTGTTTATCACAATGTGATGACCTTTTTGACTAGTAAGAATAGACTAAATTGCCTATTTAGAAAGATATTGTTGTCTAATGGATGACACTTAAATTGCCTAGAAAATGCAATCCACTACAACATTACCTGCTCATCACCAATAGAGGCTCCAGGAACATCCATAATGCTTGTGCTATTATGTTGTATAGTTCTTAATCCATTTTAGATCAATTATCTATGTTTTTTGAAAGCTTCTAATGAACATAAGCTCATAGATTTATGCCGCCAGCTATTTGCGATGTACTGATAGCCATAGATTTTGGGTTACCTCAATACTTGAGTGATAAACTGATGTATCTTAGTAATTTTGCACTGGTGAATTGGCACTATAGTTTTGAAGTTCCTGATAGCTCAGATCCCATTGTTCTTCCTATGTATTTATTCTATATTGGTGCACTGCTTTTTACCTTGTCTTAACATTGCTTCTATTTAACATTGCTCCCTTTTAACGCGTCTCTTATATACTCTTCTGTACTGGTACACTTGTTTTTTTAGAATACATAAATTGCCTATTTAGGAAGATATGTTGCCTAATAAATGACACTTAAATTGCCTATTTGGTAATTACTTTCTAAATAAGCAACATAAGGTTTTTAGTTTTAAACGTGCATCCTTCTTTTATGTCCATCAAACAAATTTATGACATGTTATATTCATTTTTAACATGCAGGATGCATGCCATGTAAAGAGAAGATGCAAGCCATGTACAAAGAAGATGTGCAAAATGTTTGCTTTTTTCTAGGGACTAGGAGTTGTTCTAGAAAACTGCAGATGCAAATGTGTTCTTTTGCTGATGTGTTCTTTTCTCAATTCTTTTCTTAATACATTGTTCTTTTTGTGAATGTATACATGCAGCCCCTAAAAGCATATGTTTTGGCCTGATTTACCTTTTTTTCCATAAAAATTTGCCTTTTTTCCGATAAACTGTGGTCGGTTTTTGGGCTTGGTTGCACAAGCCGCAAGACGTTTACATATGGTGGGAAAAATTTTCGTCCAAAAAGTTACCCTCCGCACCAACGATCTAGCGGATTAGCATCTTGCCGAAAAAGTGTAGTATAATAATGCCCTTTTTACCAAAAACGGTAAGGCCGTGCGGAAGGTCTAATTTACGGCCGACCATATTTTAGCCACGCCCTTGTATTAATATAATAGTCAATGCCTATCATGGTCCAAACATTCTTTTAGTTCTAAAGTCTATCAATTTTGGCCTACTTCTTCTTTGCACTCGGCTTTAAAAGTCTCCTAGCCCAACTCTACTCATGCGCCGTGCAACCTCCCCACCTAGGCAGCTGGCCCATCTGCCACCAGCCGCAGCCCGCCTCCTATTCTCCTACTCTAACTGAAAAAGAGCCAAATTGAATAACTCCATATCTCGAAAGCCCAGGCCACCCATATACTGTATATGGGTGGCCTGGGCTTTCGAGATATGGAGTTATTCAATTTGGCTCTTCTCGCTCGCCAGGCATGGCGAATCCTACAGGACCCGGGTTAGTGAGCTAATAGACCAGACCCTTAGGAGATGGGATAGGCAGATGGTGACCGATTTCTTCCTACCGATGGATGCCGAGACTATCTTGGGCATCCCGCTCTGCACATCAGCACAAGAGGATTTTTGGGCATGGTATTATGAGAAATCGGGGCTGTTCTCAGTCAAGTCAGCCTATAGAATGCTGGTGCACACGAGGGAAACAAGGACGAACTGGTTAGAGCATAAGGCGGGCAGATCGAATACAAGGGAGGAGGAGAAGGAGTGGGCGGATTTGTGGAAGATCCAAGTGCCGTCGAAGGTGAGGGTTTTTATCTGGAGGCTGACACGCCATTCTATCCCTACGCAAGATGTCCGGTGTCACAGAAATATGGCGGAGAACAGTCGATGTAGTGTTTGCGGCAATTTGGATTCCTGGAAGCACTCCCTGTTGGAGTGCCATATGGCGAAGGCTGTGTGGGCTTTGGAAAAGGAAGAAATCACTGAAGCGCTATGTATGATAAATGAAGGGGCGGCGAAAGCCTGGCTAGCGAAAGTGTGGAAGACCATGCCCCATGAAGCGAATATTCGAGTCGTTGTTCGACCAGGCGATTTGGCATGCAAGGCGAATGGCGATCCACGAGAATGTATTCCAGAGTCCGTTGTCTACGCATTGCTTTGTGGAGAGATATCTGGAAGAACTTGTAATGACCAAGCCTGTTCAAAGGTGTAATGGGGAAGACCAACCAGTAACGTCACCGAGATGGATACCCCCTCCGCCAGGGCTTGCAAAGGTGAATGTGGATGCAGCTTTGGCAAAGAATTCCGTTCATTCTGCCGCTGCGGCAGTGGCGAGGGACGCGGCCAGAAATTTCTTGGGAGCATCAGTACTAGTTTTGGATGGGTTAACCAATCCGGAAGTGGTTGAAACGATAGCGTGTCGGGAGGGTATGGCGTTAGCTGCAGACCTGGCCCTACAGCGGTTCAGGGTGGCGAGCGATTGTATCAATGCCGTGAAGAGTATTCATGGAGAGGAGATGGGGCTGTATGGCTCAATTGTGAAGGAGATCAAGGTGACAAAAGCAACCTTCTCTCACGTGGAGTTCGTCCATGAAAGAAGATTATCGAATGAGGATGCGCATAGATTAGCAAGGAGCGCGGTGTCACCTGATGGTGTATGTAGTACTGTTTCGATGAATTAATAAAGGGTGCCAGTTTCTCAAAAAAAAAACTGAAAAAGGTGAGAAATTCTCAAAAAAAAAACTGAAAAAGGTGAGAAAACCAAAAAAAAAAAAAATGCGGAGCCCATACGTTTCGAAGCCTGCACATGTTGCTCCAACAACAACATAACCTACCACTCGGACAAAGACATGTTGGTGACTACTGTAGTGAGCCGTTTTATTTGTAGTAATAAACTGACTTAAAATAAGAAATTCAATTTCACGTGAGCTTTTAGATACAGGTTCTAACGTGAATGCTTATGTTTTCTGAATGCTTATGGACCTATAATATATATATGTGTCAACTTGTAGAATTTAATGACCAAATTTAGATATTATTGTAATAATAATTATCTAGTCAGTGCTCCCCTCAAAAAAAAAACTGCCTTGTCATTTGCCACGTCATCGTACATGTGGCGTTATTTGGTCCAATATTTTATGACACAGTAAACATGTATAATGGCGAAACTTCACTGATATGTAGTCTTTAGTGAAAATATAATTCGTCACTTTTACAATGGTAACTGTGATGACTAAATTCTCACAAATTCTATATAGCTGTGGCAACTATTATCACCATTAAAAATATTATATGTGGCATATTTTTTTGCCACTGATACATATGTTTTTGTGGCAACAATGGGGTCACAAATAGCCACGTTACTAGTGGGAATACAATTCTTCACTAATGAGTATGGTCATTTGTGGGGAACAAAAATTCATCGCTAGAGTATGTGTGAGGCCAGTATCTGTGGCGACTTGTGGTGATTTAAAAAGTCACCACAGAGACTGATTTGTGGCGAAATAATATGCTTTTGTGATGAAAATTTTTGCCACAAAAACCCTTTGCCCTTGTGGTACTATTGCCAAATAGGAACCCCCCCCCCCCCCTAGCTGATTTATCCACGATTCGTGAAGCCACACACCATCCTAGGGGCCCACAACCACGAGTCACTAAGCAAATGCCCCTTCCACTGCTACATATTGGACGTTCACCACTAGTATCATCATTACCGGTTTTTGGAGAACCGGTAGTGATAAACCCTTCACTGTTGGTTCTGAGCATCAAAATCACAAAATGATTGGAGGTGGCTGAAATTCGGCAGTGAACGTCCACATCACAACCGGTTTATGGCTAGAACCCACAGTAAGACAATGATATATCACTGCCAATTCTAGCCACTAACCGACAACAATGATGTGGTGCTATCACTATCAGTTTTTGGCTTAAGCTGGCAGTGATGAACTGACAATTCAAAAAGTTGTCGTCCTCCCCTTCCGCCCTCTCTCTCCCATCCCGAGCACACCCATCTAAGAGTCAAACATTTTCCCCACTCCCTCTATTGTTGCGGACGTTCTTCGCCATGAAGCTCTCAATTGGATTTTAAAGCACTAGAATGATCTTCTTGCTTTAAGGTTAGTAACAAGCATTCGTTCCTTCAATTTTATTGCTTTACTGTTGTTTTGTTGGCTACATTGCTTGATTCTAATTATAGTTGTTTCTCAATTATAGAGAGCACTTTGCAATTGAATTTTGATGAAGGCATTCAAACAAATTGTGGTGAATCCATCTTCCAAAAGGTGGTATCTATGAACCATTTAAATTCTACGTAATTATATGGTGGTTTTGATGATTATTAGTATGATTGGAGTAGAGTATATTTTTCAAATAGGGCTGCCAATTTCCATTTTGATGAGCAAATTAGTGCGACACCTACAAACCCACTGATTGGACATATATTGTTGTTGTAGGTGCGTTTTATAAACCAGCTATTAAATATGTCGTGCTGCTCTAGAAAGATGATGGTAGCATCCAAAAGACACAAGGATTTATACTGGTTCAGGCCGGAGCCCTACGTCCAGTCTCAGAGATGATCGACTGTGTGTTCCACTACCACATAAAATCTTTTGCGAGGCGTTTTCGTTTTTTTTCCTGAGGTGTGTCGGACTACAAACTGCCTCGGTTACCCGCCTCGGTAAGTACATTTACAGAGGCGGTCATATTACAAGGCCCACCTCAAAAAATACTAGCCCAGCCTCGGAGCCCATATCGGCCTGATATCTTGCTCAATATAGATACTGCACTTAGGGTTTCATTTTCACTCATCCTCTCTCTCTCAGCCCGACAGCACTGCTCCCTCCCTCCCTCTCTCAGCACCACACGCATCTCCTACCTCACCCGATGCGCGAGCCTCCTCCCTTACCTTCACCCCCACGCCGGCGCCCCCTCTCCCGTACTCCTCTCTCTCACCGCCCCCTCCTTCCTCTTCTCCTCCCACGCCGCGTCAGCCACTCCTCCCTCTCCTTCTCCACCCACAGTGGCGTCGGCCCCTCCTCCCTCTCCTCCCATGCGGCGGACCGGTGGACCAGTGGTGAGGCCTCATGGCCCAGCCTTGCACGTGGGCGGCGGCCGGCCAAGGCGACGCGGGTGGCTGGCCATGGCGGTGTAGGCGTGGCCAGGACCAGGGCGGCATGGGCTCAGGCGAGCTGTGGATCCGACGAGCTCCAGATCTGGCGCCCTTCCTCACCTCTAGCGGCGGATCCATCGCACCGGCGCCCTTGCCCCATCCTCGGCACGGCGGCCTCTCCGTCGACGGAACCATGCATGACGGGTCGAGCTCCACAGCAACACTCCTACCCCAGCCCCAATGCGGCGGTCTTTCCGTCGGATCGGGCTCCATGGCAACGGATCTGTGACGGATCAGGCTCGCCTCAATGGATCTATCTATGTGTGCCTGATGGCGGGGTCGTAGCACGCAGGCCGTGGATGGGCTCGCGTCTAGGCTCGTTAGATTTTTTATTTTATTTTATTAATAACGGTGGGCAACTAGATAGCCTCGATAAATTTTTGATTTACCGTGACCTTTTTCTGCTGAGGAGGATAGCTTGCCCACCATGGTTAACTCTGTTTGCCCGCTTCTGTTAAATTTTATGTAGTAGTGTTCCTTGCTTGAACGCTCTGAAGTTCTTACAATGTGGGTGTAAGGTGAAATAAGTTGGAGATTAGAACTAGGAGATGAATTGCCTAAAGGGAAGCTTCATGAGTCCAAACTATGGAGTTGTCTGTAGAGGAATGTCAAAAGGATATCTAGAGAAGGTGCCCTGGCTGCCCTTATATAGAGTTCGGGGCTGGGGCTCATACAGAAGGGGTTCTAGCTAACTTGACTTGCAAGTCACGCCGTCTTGGTGTACATCCTAGCATGGCTATCATCATGGTCTTGTGCCCATGTCGCGGTACGGTGTGGCATGGCCTATAGTGCCGATCATGGAGGCACTATTGGCACGTTGATGGTTCGCCAGTAGTCCCGTGCGACGTGGTCTTCGTCATCGTCTTCTAGCCTCCCGGAGGCGTCGTGCAGGGGTTGGTAGCCACCCCGGTCTTGCCAATCGCCTTGTTGCTTGTGGAGGTTGTAGCCACGATCCCTTGCGCTGGGGTCGTGGCCTTTGTTGGCTCAGGAGAGCTCGATCTGAGTCAAGGCCTCTGCCGTGGCTCCCATCTCGTAGTGGGTGGAACCGTACATGTGTCTTATCGAGCCGTACTTGGACAGTGGTTCGGTACTGGCCCTCTAGGTGGTGTTTGTCTTTTCCCTGCGATGTGGCAGGGACGGCGTCAATACGGCGTGTTTGCTCTTGTCAGAGCGGGCACGCTTGGTGGAACTCGGTCCCTTTCCGTCACTCCCTGGCAGAGAGGTCATGGACAGTTGTCTCGATGTATATATGGAGGCAGAGGAAGTGGTAGTGGCGGGCCATGTCTTGTCGCTTGGTCTAGCCCTCGCAGTATAATTGGGCCCTAATCGCTTGGACTCATACTGGCTGGCGTATTTGGCCTGCTGACTGGTCGATACCTTGAGATAGCCGGGGTGTCATAATAACCCCGATGGTTGTCCATCATTAAGTTCCCAATCCTATTTTTAACCAGTGTCTCCATTTTTAGGTGGCATGAGGTAGAATAATTGTCATCCTTGATGAGTGTAAAATAATTTTTTTTATGGTGCTACGATTTTACTTTTTATAGGGCTATCAATTTCAATTTTCTAATAATTAGGGTAGAATTTCTTTTTTTTCAAAATGGGGCGCCAATATTAAATTATTCTACAATAAGTTGTAGTTTTGAGCTGCAATTACTCTCCCCATTTTTATGTGGCATGAATGAAGTCTATATTTTTTTTTACAGAGATGGATCAAGGTTGGATGTACGGTCTGTCCCGAACGGACACGAGGTACATGGTAGGCGTCTGCAACTTCCTCGCAGCTACCAAAGCCGATGTTGGTGATGGAAACCTTGTATTTTGTCCTTGCAAAAGTAGATTGCAAAAATCAAAGGAAATCGGGTAAAATTTCACTTGATTACCAGGGGGTTCATGTCAAACTATACGATATGGAGTATGCATGGTGAGGGTGGTGAGAATGCTCCACAAGAAAATAATGATCATGTGGCCATGTCTGACCTAGCCCTCCACGAGGTTGTTACTAATTAATGAGGAAACATGTGTCAACGTGAATTTTTTTTCAATTTTGACCCTTTTTTAATAATATTTATCAAAATAACCGCAAATTTTATTTTTTTAAAACTAACCCTTTTGGTGGCGCCTCCACACGAGGCGCCACAATTCAACATGTGGCGCCTTGCATGGAGGCGCCACAGGGTGGGCCCGGGTCGGACCAGATCGGGTCGTCCGGCTGACGTGGCAGGCTTTGTGGCGCCTCCATGCAAGGCGCTACACTGTGGCGCCTTGAGTGGAGGCGCTACACTGTGGCGCCTTCATTGGAGGAACCACAATGCTTCCTCTGCTTGCATGCAAAGAGAAAACAGGCAGATGGAAATACGTGTGGGCCTTCTGCTATTTTTAGCATGCATGTGGCCGTGGTGCTCCACGTCTTTGCTCTTGCTAAATTTGATTAGCATGTGGGGTCCACACCTTAAATAGGCTTGGAGGAGGGAGGCGTTGACTCCTTTGCTAATTGATCCAAATTTAGTGAAATTTTTAGGTTTGTCGGGTGTCGGGTACCTAGATTAGGGGGTCCTAAACTAGGAGGCTCAAGGGAAAGCAAAATAGCTTTACTTCCCTCTAAAAAAGTCCTAAAGAGTTAACGGGAGAAACCCTCAATCCTCCTCGAACTGGGCCGACACTCAAATCAGGCCCACAAACCACAAAGCCCACCGACTCGAGCAGCGGTCGCCCACCCGCTCGAGACAAAAGTACGGAAATCGCTCGAGCGAGCAACCGCTCGAGACGGTGACGGAAACCGCTCGAGCGAGCAAGCCGCTCGAGCGGTGACGGAGATCGCTCGAGCGAGCGACCGCTCGAGTCTATCTGCAATAATTGCCAATCCAGACCACGCACATGGCTACAGGGCTCGAATAGTATTGCGGTACACCAGCCCAGCCTAACTCCAGACCACTATTGCGCCATGCCTCGCACTATGCCACGTGCAGCACGCCCTTCAAACGCCATGGTCAACTCCCCGTACCACCGAGCACGTCGCCCCGTCCCATCGCTCGGGACGTCGACCCCTCGAGGCAGTCCTCAATTGCTCGAGAAATGATGACAGAAGTGACAAGCGTACGGGCGTACAGTAACGCACCCATACCACCTCGACGGCCGCTCGACAGGATTCCCGGGAAGGCCATCATCACCCATGCCTCGGTTGCGTCAGCTCGTATCAGCATGGGATTGACAGGCCTCCATCGACCATGCCGCTACAGGCCCGGACCGGACTAAAGCATGAATCTACAGGCTCGGACCAGATCGAGAGGAGTGTCCAGCTGATGTTCCAACCACTCGACTCCACACCCATACTTCGACGTCACGCGTACGATCGCCCTACCAACTCTTGTACTCGAGCATCCCCTTGGCCTATAAAGGGGATGCCAGGGCCTAGTTTAGGGCATGTTCCTAGGTTCCCCAAGCCCACACACACACTCTCACTCGCAAAGTCTCAGGACTGCCTTGTACTCACCCCGGTACAAGCACTTCGGTGCAAGATAATACAAGTCACCCCCACTGCTGGACATAGGGCACTCTTTGCCCGAACCAGGATAAACATTTGTGTTCTTCTTGCATCACCATCCGGATTAGGGAGCACGCTTAGAAATTTACTCGTTGGTGTGACACCCCCCGGGGTACGAAACACCGACAGTTGGCGCGCCAGGTAGGGGTGCTGCGTGTTTTCACCCGATTCCCGCCATTTTCCGGATGGCATCATCCACGTCCTCGCTTCCGTTCGCCACGGTGATCTGGTTTGGGAGCCTAGAGTTCGTGTCGCTCGGTACGGGCTACGACATGGCTCTGCTCTCGATCGGTGAACCAGGAGGGGGACGCTCGACACCCCACGCACTGGTGGAGCCACGCGCCGACCACGCCACCACGGCTCGCCGCCGCGGCACCGACGCCACCAGTATCGGCGTCATCGCCAGCAGGCACAGGGCCACGAGCCCCCTGTCAGCGTGCCCTCTCTGCCAGACGCCACGACGCGCCTAGCAGGGGCGCCAAGTGCACGACAGGGAGTGGCGCGTGGACAGGGAGTTCTTGACGTGGACCCTGGCTTCACGTTCGCCATGCGCTCGCCGAGAGAGCCCGGCGTGGCGCCTCGAGCGCGCGCACTGCCGACGTCGCCCAACTTCTTGCCGCACGGACTCTATCGAGCTCGTCGCAGGCTCCCGTTTGGGCTCACCAACGCCGCCACCACGTATGCCAATGAGATCCAGTCAACAATGGGGCCACAAGAGGAAACCCCCGGCCCCCTCTTGCGTGCCGCCATGGACTTGGAGATTGTGTGGCCGGCATCGGTGGACCGCGGGTTTGACAGAGCACCTGGCTCGCAACGCCGCAACACGGTCGGGAATATGCGCCGCTGGATCGAGGAGGAGAGCACGGGAAGGCCCTGGACTCCGTCTGGCGCTGACCCCGACTCCGATGGCTCGGATTCAGGGTGCTATGACCCGGCTCGCGAGTGTTTCCGCCTCGAGAACGACGTTCCGTCGGACGATGACACCAGGGACGACGCCGCGGCAGCCGCCGCAGCGGCCAGCCGTCCCGTCGGAACGCCGGTCCTCGGAACACCAGCGGCTGGAGCCTTGGTAATCGAGCCACGCGAGGAGCCACCGCAGGGGCAGAACAACCCGCGGCTTGAAGACGATGTTCGAGCGGCGCAATGGGCACAGCTCCAGGAGATCGAGTCCAAGATGGACGCGGATCGCGCAAATCTGGAAATGCTCAAGCGCGCCTTGGAGCAGAACCAACCTCCCCCTCCTCGAGCTCTAGGCGCTCGAGGAAAAGCACAAGGCGTCCTCAACCGCATCGTCAACGACGGGCGGCCAGAGGTGCCGATCAAGCCAGCCCATTTCCCTCGAGCGAGCCAAAATGTCCTTGCGGCAGCTATGTTGCTGCGGGACATGCCGGCTCCCTCGAATCCGCACGCGCTACGGATACGGGATGAGGTCCAGGGACTCCTCCAAGTCGCGGCCGTCCAGCAGGCCGAGAGCTCGGCTTCAAGACAGCGCGAGGCAGCCCCAGAACAACCACGGCACGAGCGGGAGGGTTCCGTCCACCAAGAGGCACCCCCTCGAGGTGGTAGAGCCCCCGTTCGAGAGCGCATCCTCGGTTTAGGGTTTAGGGTGGTAGAGCCCCCGCTCGAGAGCGCATCCTCGACAGCCGCGCGCCTCAAGATGCGCGTCATGACATCAACGATAACCGACGACGCAAGGCTGCGGGTGCCGAGGACCGTGGCTACAAGGCCCATCGAGGGGGGCGCTACGATAGTGACGAGGACCGGCAGGCCCCCGAGCCGCCGGGCCCTCGAGTCTTCAGTCGAGCTATCCGCAACACGCCATTGCCTAACCCATTTCGACCCCCTACGAGCGTGGTCAAATACAACGGGGAGACCAAGCCGGAGCTCTGGCTGGCTGACTTCCGGCTAGCCTGCCAGCTGGGAGGGGCTCGAGAGGATAGAGCAATCATACGCCAGCTTCCTCTGTTTCTCTCTGACACCGCTCGACGGTGGCTCGAGGAGCTTCCCCCCCAATCAGATCTACGATTGGACCGACCTGGTCCAGATTTTCGAGGGGAATTTCAAGGGCACATACATTCGACCGGGCAACTCGTGGGATCTCCGCAACTGTAAGCAAAATGCCACGGAGTCCCTCAGAGACTTTGCTCGACGTTTCTCCAAGCTACGCACCGAGCCGCGCACATTCCCGATCACGACGTCATCCCGGCGTTCGTCTCGGGCACCACGTGCAAAGAGCTCGTGCGGGAGCTCGGCGCACCGCCCGAAGACGGTCGACGAGCTCATGGACGTCGTCGCCGACTACGCTGCCGGCGACGAGGCCGTGGGAGCCTTCTTTGGTGGAGCTGGGAACAAGCCCGCGCCGCCCCCAGAGGACGGTGAAGGCTCGAGCAAGGGTAAGAAGAAGAATCAGAAGAAGAAGAAGGGCAACCAGCAAGGCAAGCGCGTGGTCGCGGAAGACGAGGTGGCCGCAGCCGACCGCAAGAAGCCTCGACCCCCTCCGAGATGGGGCCGTCTTCGACAAGATGTTGGCGCCCCGCCCGTACCACAAGGAACCGGTCAAGCACAACCTCGAGGACCGCCGAATGCTTCGAGGCTACTTCAAGCGGTTCAGGATCGACAAGGACGACGACAAGAAGGATAAGGGTGGCGAAGATCGAGCCAACGACAATGACGACAACGGGTACCCGCCCATTGCCAACTGCTACATGATCTATGGCGGCCCTACCACCGAGATGACGCGTCAGGAGCGGAAGAACGAGCGCAGGGAGGTCTTCTCTGTGTAGCCTGCCACGCCTCAGTTCCTCGACTGGTCGAATTCTCCCATCACGTTCGATCGTGGTGACCATCCAGAACATGTCACCAACCCCGGCGCGTACCCCCTCGTCGTCGACCCGATCATCCTCAACGCCCGCTTCACCAAGGTCCTCATGGACGGAGGCAGCAGCCTCAACATCATCTACATGGAGACACTCACTCTGCTCGGCATTACGAGGGCTCAGCTCAAGCCGAGCGCCGGGGGCTTTCACGGAGTTGTCCCCGGCAAGAAGGCGCTCACGATCGGCCGCATCGACCTCCCCATCGTCTTTGGCACACGCTCGAACTTCCGCAGAGAGATCCTCACTTTCGACGTGCCAGGCTTCGAGGGGACCTACCACGCCATTCTGGGCAGACCATGCTATACCCAGTTCATGGCGATCCCCAACTACGCCTACCTCAAGCTCAAGATGCCAGGACCAAAGGGAGTCATCACCGTCGAGTCCACGTACGAGCACGGGTACTGCTGCGACGTGGAATGCGTCGAGTATGGTGAATCCCTAGCTGCGTCCAAGGATCTGGCCAAGACGCTCGACCGCATGGCGGCTGAGGCCTCTGCACCAGCACCCAAGCGACAGGCTGGCAACTTCGAGCCAGCTGAAGACACCAAGAAGATCCCGCTCGACCCGAGCTCCTCGGGGGTGAAGACGCTGATCATCAGCGCCTCCCTCAACAGTGCATAGGAAGTCGTGCTCGTCGACTTTCTCCGCGCAAACGCTGATATGTTTGCGTGGAGTCCCTCGGACATGCCTGGCATACCGAGGGATGTCGCCGAGCATGCCTTGGAGATCCGTCCCGGTTCGAGACCTGTCAAGCAACGCCTGCGCCGCTTCGACGAGGAGAAGCGCAGGATCATCCGCGAGGAGGTCGAGAAGCTCGAGAAGGCCGGATTCATCAAGGAGGTACATCATCCCGAGTGGTTAGCTAATCCTGTACTAGTAGAGAAAAAAGAATGGAAAGATGAGGATGTGTGTAGATTACACTAGTTTAAATAAAGCATGTCCCAAGGTTCCATTTCCTTTGCCTTGAATAGATCAAATCGTTGATTCCACCGCGGGTTGTGAAGTACTTTCCTTTCTCGACGCCTACTCCGGCTATCACCAAATCAAAATGAAAGAGTCCGACCAGCTCGCGACCTCATTCATCACTCCCATGGGCATGTCTTGTTATGTCACGATGCCTTTCGGCCTTCGAAATGCCGGGGCAACATATCAGCGATGCATGCTTCATGTTTTCGAAAAACACATAGGGGAGACTGTCGAGGCCTACGTCGATGATATCGTTGTCAAAACTCGAAAAGTAGAGAACCTTGTCGCGGACCTCGAGTTGACGTTTGGATGCCTCCGGGCTAAAAACATCAAGTTGAATCCCGAAAAGTGCGTCTTTGGCGTACCTCGTGGCATGCTGTTAGGATACATCGTCTCCCTGCATGGCATCGAAGCCAATCCCGAAAAGGTCGCGGCCATCATGAGAATGGGGCCGATTCAAGACTTGAAAGGGGTGCAAAAGATCACTGGGTGCTTAGCCGCTCTCAGTCGGTTCATTGCACGTCTGGGAGAGAAAGCCCGCCCGTACCGACTCCTCAAGAAATCCGAGCACTTTGCGTGGACACCCGAGGCGAGAGGAAGCCCTCTCGAAGGCGAAGAGCATGCTCACCTCTCCTCCCGTGCTCGTGCCACCCCGACCGGCTCGAGACGGCATACCAGCCGAGTCCCTCCTCTATGTTGCTGCAACCACTCGGGTGGTCGGCGCGATCATAGTGGTCGAGAGGCGGGGAGGAGGGCATGCGCTCCCCGTCCGGCGGCGGTATACTTTGTCGGTGAGGTGCTCTCGGTTGCCAAAACTCGGTATCCTCAAATCCAAAAATTGCTCTACGCAATCATACTCACGCGTCGAAAACTCCAACACTACTTTCTTAGCCACCGGTAACCTGTGGTGTCCTCATTCCCACGGGGAAATCATCCAAAACCGGGAAGTAGTGGGTCGAATCGCTAAGTGGTCGGTCGAGCTCATGGGCGAGACCATCACTTACGCCCACGAAAAGCTATCAAATCCCAAGTACCGGCCGACTTTGTGGCTGAATGGACCGATGTCCAACTTCCCCGCATCTGATTCAAGCCGAGCATGGACCATGTACTTCGACGGGTCGCTCATGAAGACAGGAGCGGGCGCGGGCCTGCTCTTCATTTCACCCCTCGGAGAACATATGCGCTACGTGCTGCGGATCCACTTTGCCGCCTCGAACAATATGGCCGAATATGAGGCGCTCGTTACTGGGTTGCGTATCGCCATCGAGCTCGGGATTCGACGCCTCGATGCTCGAGGCGACTCACAACTCGTCATCGACCAGGTGATGAAAGCCTCGAGCTGCCATGATGAAAAGATGGAAGCATATTGCAACGAAGTACGCAAACTGGAAGCAAACTTTCATGGCCTCGAGCTCAACCACATCCCGAGACGCTTCAATGAAGCCGCAGACGAGTTAGCCAAGATCGCGTCGTCTCGAGCGCCGCTCCCCCCAAACGTCTTCTCGAAAGATCTTCACGAGCCATCTGTGAAGTGGGACTCGGGGGCTGGAGCAGAACCAGTCATCGAGCCCGCTCCAGTGACCGATTCCCTCGAAGGAGGCGAAGTCATGGAGATCGATCGGGATCCGGGCCCACCGGGCAGATTGGCGTGCGCCCTTCCTCGAATACCTTGTTCGAGGGGAGTTGCCAGAGGATTGAACGGAGGTGAGGCGACTAGCTCGTCGAGCCAAAACTTACGTCCTTTACGGGGAAGACAGAGAGCTCTACCGCCGCAGCCCGACCGGCATACTTCAACGGTGTATCTCGATCGAAGAGGGCAGAAAATTGCTCAGAGACATGCACTCGGGGGCTTGTGGCCACCACGCTGCGCCAAGAACCCTTATCGGGAACGCATTCCGTCGAGGCTTCTACTGGCCCACTGCAACTGCTGACGCCATCAAGCTTGTTCGAGCGTGTGAAGGATGCCAGTTCTACGCCAAGCAAACGCATCTTCCAGCACACGCACTCCGGATGATCCCCCTCACGTGGCCATTTGCGGTCCGGGGGCTCGATCCGTCGGACCCTCAAAAGACGACGGGAGGCTACACCCATTTGCTCGTGGCCATCGATAAGTTCACCAAGTGGATCGAGGCCAAGCCCATCACTAACATCCGCTCGGAGCGAGCGGTCGAGTTCTTCACCGACATCATCCATCGCTTTGGAGTCCCTAACGTCATCATCACCGACAATGGCACCCAGTTCACGAGGCAAAAGTTCTTGGACTTCGCGATCGGCACCACATCCGTGTGAACTGGTCGGCAGTCGCCCACCCTCGAACTAATGGCCAAGTCGAGCGTGCCAACGGCATGATTTTGCAGGGGCTAAAGCCAAGGATTTTCGACCGCCTCAACAAGCACGGCAAGAAGTGGGTAGCCGAGCTCCCATCTGTCCTGTGGAGTCTACGAACGACCAAAAGTCAAGCCACTGGGTTCACCCCGTTCTTCATGGTCTATGGGTCTGAGGCCGTCCTCCCCACTGATCTCGAGTACGGGTCCCCTCGACTTAAGGCCTAAAACGAGCAAACTAACGAGGAAAGACTAGCTAACGCCGTCGACCAGGCTGAAGAGGCTCGAGACACGGTGCTCCTACACTCTGCGCGCTACCAGCAAAAGCTGCGGCAGTATCACAAGAAGAACGTGCGCAAGAGGGATTTTGAGGTCGGCGATCTCGTACTCCGTCGACGCCAAGATAACAAGGGGCGCCACAAGCTCACTCCTCCTTGGGAAGGCCCGTTCATCGTGGTCGAGGTGCTGAAACCGGGACGTACAAGTTAGCCGACGAGAACGGCTCGACCTCACCAACGCGTGGAACATCGAACGGCTATGTCGCTTTTTCCCCTAGGCCTAGATGCCTTGCACATTTTTTCGTTCCAAATGTACCGCTAGTATGAATAAATAAAAATGCCGCAAGTCAGCTTCTTACTTTTTGTTCATACACAAGGTGGGCTCGACTTTGTTTCCACAAAGTCAAGCCCCCCTCGGGGGCTAGACCAGGGGGGGGACCCCCCTGAAGTCCTCGAAAAAACACACCTAGTTTTTTGGAAAAACAACGCTCGATGCAATCTTTCCCCTCCTCGCCTTGAAATTTTCCGTAAGCTAAGTATTTGCGCCATCTCGAGCTTGCTGAGTCAGGGCGATCGAGCACAAGGCTTCCCACGCCTCCGAGCTTCGGCACCCTAACTCACCCTCCCTCGAAGCGGTTCGAGCGCAGCGCCAACGCTTAGTTAAAACAAAGTAAAGGCGGGGAAGCGGAAAATGATATCAAGCGCAAAGAAAAACTAGAGCATAACGGCTCAAGTTACAAGCATCAAGTTTTTAGGCCGCTTAGGCCATTCCACGACCAGAATATTTTGATTCTTACAAGGGCCTTGTTGCCCAGATTTCGGCTCGCAGGCCGGATAAAAACTACTCCACATCAGGCGGGAGGACTTCTCGCAGCAGATCGTCTCCAAGACGGGCGCCCGGCTCCTCAGCCTCGGCCTTGAGCTGCTCGATCCGGGGGTTGACCCCTCCTTCTTGCTCGCCCTCGGCGTAGGTGAAGCCGCTCGCAACGGCCTCCATCCGGCCGGGCGTCCTCCTCGAGATGCTAAACCCCGAGTAGAAGACGGCCATCGTCCGCGCGCGGCGAAGACGAGGGCTTCGGATACGACCCCGCGAGAGGGCGCCGAACTCACGGACCCGGCTAGCGTAGCCCTCGCCAGCATCCGGCCCCTCGACGTCCACCACCGGCGGGAAGCCGCAGTTGGCGCTAAGGGTGTCGATGGCGCCGGTGATGTGGGCCTTGGCTGAGAGCTCGCCGTCAGCCAGTGCATGGGCTGACTTTGCGTCCTCACGCGCTTCCACCAGGTCCACCTCCAAACCTGAGAAAGAACTATGAAAATGAAATACCCGAGCAATGCGCAAGAACCGCGTAGGAAAAAAGGTTAGAGGGCTCGGACTACTTACGGGTGCAGCGGGTCGAGAGCCCTTGCTCGCGCTCGAGTGCCCGCGCGAGCTCGGTCTCCTTCCTCTGGAGGGCGCGCTCGACGTCACGCTTTTCCGTCCGTAGCTCCTCATAAGCCTTGCCGGCGCCCTGGATGACGAGGTCCTTGTCCGCCACCACCTGACGGAAGTTGACCACCTCCGTCTGGAGACCGCTCGCCCGCTTCTTCTCCGCTTCGAGCGCGCTGGCAAGGGCCTCCTTCTCGGCAGTTTCCCGGGTGACCGCCGCCTGCAGTTCCTTTGTATATGCCTCGACGTTGGCCTTGTCCTTCCGGGAGCAGCTCCATGTCCGGCATTTGGCCCGTAGCTTTGCGGCGCCGTAGGCTGCGTCCTTCTTGAGCGATCGAAGACTTCATGCGGCTGCGCGTACCCGACGAGCGGTCTCCACCTCCTGCGCGGCTTGGGCAAGCTTCTCGCCCGCCCCGCCACGGCCGCCTCGGCCCTCTGCGCCACCCGAGCGAGCTCATCTTGAGCCTTCTTGGCACCTTCCTTGGCGGCATCCAGGGCGGCGTTGGCCTCTCGAAGGAGCCGAGCAAAGCGGTGCCGCTCGCCCTCAGCGTCTTGCCCCATCCGCACGTACCGCCGGATCTCGTGCTCGCTCTTTTGCGTGGCACGGATGTGCGTAGATTTGGCGTATGAGCGGCTCTACGTCGTCTGAACCATGAAGGGGAAGCATTAGATCATAAATCACGATAAACTAAAAAGAAGGGCAACTAAAGTACTCACAGAGAGAAGCCGGGGGATGTCCTCAGAGATGAGCGACAAGGCGGTCTTCAAGGCATTCTCGAGCCACTGCCGGCGCTCCTCGGTCTCCGCATGCGCCTCGAGCTCCTTCTGATCGTTCATCATGATCGGAGGGGCCTCGTGGTCGAGGGGGTCGGGGAGCACCAGCGGCGGCCTTTCCCATAAGGGGAACTCCTCCCGCATCTCCTTGTCGATGGAGGAGTGGAGTCTCCTCACCGCCTCCAAATCGACGCCCGCCGTCACCACCCGTTCAGCCAAGGTCGTCGGGTGTTGCGGCAGGCTCCGAGGAGGAGGACGCCTCGGGCGAGCGCCGCGCCTCGACCCGCCTCCGCTCTTCGATGGAGACATCGGTGGGCTCGGTGGCCCCGAGACCGACCAACCGCATGTGGGCATCGACGATGGCCGCCGCCGTCTGCTTCCTTTGGGCTTCCTCCCATTGGTCGGCGTCGGTCATGCCCTCGAACCACACCTCGCCCGTTTCCGAGTCGGGCACGAGGTGGGGCACCAGGTCCCCCAGCAGCGGCAGAGGCTGCGGCGGCGCCTGGTACGGCACCAGACGGAGCTCCCGCTCGCCGCCCTGGCGCTCATCGCCGCCTGCAGCTGTGGGCTGCTCCGCTCGCTGCCCACATGCAGCTGCTGCTCCTCCCAGCTCGGCCGCTGCTCCCCTGCGGGCGACGCTCCTCTAGCTCGGCGGCGGGTGCTCCCTGCTGCTCCGCTCGCTCCTCCGCTTTCTCCTCCTCCGAGCGGCGGCGGGGTGCTCCTCGGACGCCCCGCCCTCTCTGCGCCGTGGTTTGGGCCACCCCTTGCTCGACCAAGAAAGCTTGGGGCACCTCGACCCGTTGCCCAGCGGAAGGGTCGACCTCCAAATCCAGAGGGGGGGTTGGGGCCCAGCTCGGCTGAGGCTCAGGCACTGGGCCCGCCTCTTGCATCTCCACGTCCTCCACCGGCCGGTCAGTGGTTGACGACGTCTGCTCCCCCCCTCCTTCTCCTTGCGCTCCTCCTCGAGCTGGCGCAGGCCGATTGGCCAGGAGGTCTTGGAGCCCGAGCCCGGGCTCTCGTCTCCAAGCTCGATGGGCTGCTGCTCTGACCCAGCCCCCATCACCGGAGCAGAGGCCGTCGGCTCCGGCACCATCGCCTCCTTGTCGCCCGCCGCCACATCGCCCAGCGCGGTTGACAACGACGGGGTCTCGAGCGGAAGGACGGTCGAGGCCGTGGTGGTGGTGGTATCCTTCTCCCCTGCCTTGGTCACGGCCCGGCACACGCACGAGACGCGGCCGCCATCAACTTGCCACGCCTAATTGCATCCTTGGCTGCTCTAACCAAATTGGAGTAGAACGAGGAAGGGTCACTCCACCTGGCATTGACGGGGTGCCGCTCGACCCTCCTATGGTCTTCAGCCTTTTAGTAGGCAGCATAGGGGGGAGGGACGGTAACGTCTGCAGGGAGCGCTTGGTCCTGAAAGAAAGAGAAAAACAAAAATTACTATGACAAGACGTTCACACATAAGCAAAAAAGACAACAGGAGGTGGGTCAATTGAAAAGCTTACCCTGCGGTCGAGGCGGCGCTGCTCAAACCACCCGGCTTGCTCAAGGCGCTCGGGGGCTTTCGAGCCTCAGTCGCCCCCCTCGAGTCGCTCGAGGACTTGGGGGCCTCGAGCCCGCCGCTCGCACCGCTCGGGCGCTTCGAGACCTTGGCGGCCGCCCCCGTTCCAGCTGATTCCTTGGCCGGGTCGGGCACGGAGTCCCTTGTGGGATCTTGGGTCCTGCGGGTCGGGGTCCGCTCGGCCCGACGGTCGGCGGGAAGGAGCCCGGCGCTCCACATGTTGCTCGCCGGGCTGCGCGAAGATGATGTACGCACATTTGCGGCGATGCTACGGGCGTGCGCGCCGTTGAAGATGAATGGCGACGGGAGGAAGAGTCCCGCCGCGTCGGAGAGGGCGCCCGCCCGTGGCTAGAACGGCGGGGCGCTCCTCCCGCCGCCCCGTTCGAGCGGTGATGGTGAACGGGCGTGGTGGGCTGGAGCGGTGAGACGTCCCCGCTGTCCCGCTGGGTCGGCGGCGGCGTCCGAGCGCCGTGGGCGGGTGGCGTAACAACCCCCTTGCTGGTCCGCTTGAACCGGCGACGAGTCGCCACACGAAGGCCCGGCGCCGGAGACACTCCGCACGCGAGGCGGGGGCGTCGGGGGCTCGAGTGGCGGTGGCGCCATCGCTGTCAGTCGCCTCGTCGTCCCCCTCGTCATCCTCGCCCTCATCCTCGTCGGTCGACTCGAGACTGGAGCTCCAGTCGGTCGGGTCCGCATCCAGACGCAGTTGGCGCGCCCGGCGTCGCCTACACTTACGCTTCTCGTTCTCCTCTAGCTCACGGGCCTTCTGCGCCCTCTCCTCCCTCCTCGAGACCGCCGCCGCATGCTCTCGTTCGCCTTTCAAACGTCTTACCTCGCGGTCGGGCGCATCCTCCTTCACCGGGGCCTCGAGTCCGCGTGGTCGGCGATGTTACGAGCAAGCAGGCCTCGATGAGGATGACTCAAGTAAAAAGAACGACGAGAAAAAGCCTTAGGAAAACTTACAAAACCCAGCAGGTTGTGGCCAGGGCGCATGCGGAAGAGGCCGACTTGATTCTCCCCAAAGTTCCTCCCGCCATCGATCGCCTCTCGGACATCCTGCTGGCCGCGAGCGCCGCAGGGTCGGCATCCTCCATCATCTGATCCAGCCGCAGCGGGCGCTCGACGAGCGGAATCACCCGGCGGCCGTGGAACTCAGTGACGACATGGGCGAGGTTGAAGAAGAGGTTGCCGGCCCTCCGGTTGCGGAGGCTCGAGATGGCGTCGAGCGGGGTTGATGCGGGCGCGCGCCTTTGGGCGACCATACTGCCCGTTTTTCACCGAGCGCGGTCAGCACGGCGCCGGTGTACTCCGGGAAAAGGTTCCCCTCATTGCGGAGGTAGAACCACTCCGCGTCCCATCCGACGTTGTTCGACGCCCACGTGCCGGACAGCCAGCACTCTTTCCTCTTCAAACCGATCGAGCAGGAGCCCGCTCGAACGTAGCGGTGGGCCTTCGGTTTCTTCTTCTCCTCTTCCTTCTCCTCTTCCGCCCCCTCGTCACCATCGTCGCCGTCGTCGTCGTCGGCTCCCTTGTCGTTCACCGCTTTGGTGAAGAGCGTTGCCTTGAAAACGTGGGTAAACAAATCCCCTTTGCGGCGCCATACCCGGATACCCCTCACACACGGCGGCGAACCGCGCGCGTGTGAGATGGAATTGGGGTTAAAATGTTGGGCTCGACCCCAAAGTGGTGGGGAAGCGCCCGCATGAAGCGGCTCGGCCGCGCCAAGTCCCCGCCGGTGGAACTTGATAAAACTCGGGACATAGCCCGGCGGAACCTGGGCTCGCGTGGTCGTCATCCGGCACTCGCCACGCCGGCGGCCCCTCCACCGGATTGGGGAGAAGCGGTCCGCCATTAACAAGGTTTATCGGCATCGCCTCGGTCACCACTGGACCGAGGCCCACGCGCGCCTCGTGCATCACTACCGGCGTGGGAGGCTTGGCGGCCTCCTTGCCTTTGCCGCCCGACGCTCACGGCCGAGCTGCGGCCCGCCTTCTGCGTGATCTTCCCATCGCGTCGACGGAAGAACGGAAGTGGGATGGCGAAAGCGCGCCGACAGCGGCGGAGCACGGAGAACGGCGGCGCGGGCGGTGGCACGAGGAGCGGACACGGTCGCGGCGAATGCGGCGCCGGTGGTCACGAGCAAACGCGGCGGCGCGCTATTGCGAGATGACGGTGGCGGCGGATTGGATCTAGAGCGAGCGCAAGCGGGCGCGGGCGCGGGGAAGGCGAGAATGCGGGGAAGAGGAACCGGAAGCCCACCCCTCCATATTTATAGAGCCCAAGCCGATCCGCGTGAATCGCATCCAACGGCCCAGATCGCGCCATCCAACGGCCGCGCGCCCCCGGCGGACTCGACGAAAACGGTAATCGCATTTACTACCTCTGACAACTGCCACCTACCTCCACTCACAGGGCACACGCGTCGCGAGACGGAGCGGAACCGTCGCCGAGCCACGATCATCATGACGCACCGGTTTCCGCCTAAAAAGGCGCGCCGCCTGCAACGGACGGATGCTCCTCGAACAGGCGCCGCGATGGGACGTCTCGATTGACGGTTCCTTACACGGTAAGAAAGCTTGGGATTCCGGTCCCACAAGTAAGTCTCGAGGGAGCGGAGGCTGACCCACGAACGGGTTCGAATAGCCACCCTCGAACACCTGAGTTAGGGGCGCCTATGGGAAGGAACCCTTGAAAGGTTCCGCTCGAGAACGGTTACTCGAACCCCGGTGGCGTGTCCAAGGCAGGGCACTAAGTTTCCAAGAGATCCCGTCGACGGGAGGCGTACGAGCCACCGGTCCCCTCGAGCGGGGCCGGTCCTCTAGAAGCTAAATGCCCGGCTCTAATGAGAGCGCCTCGGGCCTCGGTGCCGTCTCCCTCGAAAGGAGACGAGCTCTCACTTGGACTACCCGCCATCAGCTCACAAGGAGGCGTGGCGCTCGCTCGGTCGCGAGTAGTGTCAGACCTCTCACCACTTGGATCGATCCAAGAGATCCGGCGAGGAACCGGGTCGTGACTCTAGCTCAGCCATTCGAGGCTCGGGAGCTCGAGTCACCTAAACGGCCCCATCGACGGGAAGCGAGGAGATGCTCGGGGCTCGAAGAGTAAGTGAATCCTCTACCCGAGCTGCTACAACCCCGTTAATGACCTTCTTGCTCAAAACAGTTCGTCTCAAAGCCCCCAGGAGGAATGCCTCATTCCTCGGGGCCTCGGGCTACCCCCGCGTGGGGCCTTCGCGCGCCCCCATGGAGAAACGAGAAACCAAACCCTCGAGACAAAACGACTTAACCCCAAGTCTAGGTACTTCAACTCCACTTCATGATCCCTTGCTTGAAGTTCCACAATCAAGCAAAGGCTCGGGGGCTACTGTCGGGTACCTAGATTAGGGGGTCCTAAACTAGGAGGCTCAAGGGAAAGCAAAATAGCTTTACTTCCCTCTAAAAAAGTCCTAAAGAGTTAACTGGAGAAACCCTCAATCCTCCTCGAACCGGGCCGACACTCAAATCAGGCCCACAAACCACAAAGCCCCCGACTCGAGCGGCGGTCGCCCACCCGCTCGAGACAAAAGTACGGAAATCGCTCGGCGAGCAACCGCTCGAGACGGTGACGAAACCGCCGAGCGGTGACGGAGATCGCTCGAGCGAGCGACCGCTCGAGTCTTGCAATAATTGCCAATCCGGACCACGCACATGGCTACGGGGCTCGAATAGTATTGCGGTACACCATTGGCCTAACTCCATGGCTACAGGGCTCGTAACAGTGGACCGTACGCAGGTCGCTTCCACCATTACGCTGCCCATTCCCTGGATTCGAGGACGGCAGGCGCCACTATTGCGCCATGCCTCACACTATGCCACGTGCAGCACGCCCTTCAAACGCCATGGTCAACTCCCCGTACCACTGTTGATGTCTATTAAGTGCAACTGAAATAAGAAGGTTCCGCAAGCGCACAGAATATATCATCGTAGCATTTTAACCGGGAGTAATCCAGGTATCGTTATTTATATTTTTACCACTGGGAAGGGAATGCACTGGATAATGAGTGATGAGCAATGCACATGCTATAATGGAGAGCTTAACCTTGTCTGTATCGATCATCTCATACAGGGTAAGTGTCACATAAAATATAGGAATGAATGATAAATGACATAAGATAAATGAGAGCATTTAGCCACATAAAATAATAGTAATAAGCCATCTCAACTTAGCACTCTAAGCTTATAACACTAGCATGGACTAGGACAATCTAGGGTATAATCCTATGTTATTCTAACTATAAAGTCAAAGCATACAATGATTAGTGCAAGAACATCTAGCAATCATGGCGGGAAAAGGTTACATCTATGCATAGTGATATTACCGGAGAAGACAAGAGACATAGCAATGACTTCAATGTAATAGGTTTGTTCCCGCTAGACCTATACTCGGGAGAAGGGCTACAAAGGACTCAACAGGAAGTTGTCACTCCCGCGATCTACCTCACGATCCGGAATATAGGGTGCATCGCAGATAAATACGGTATAGGCACCATGCCTACACAATATCTACCACTCACCCATTGGCCTAATGAGCAAGCGCTATACGATCCTATGCATAAACATAATTCTAGTCCAACTATGCTAAACATATAATCAAAGTAAACTAAGAACGATATAATTGAGAACATAATCAAATAGAGCAAAGTCAAGTCCGATATAATAGAATAGAATAAAGTACTACTCATAGTATCACGAACAATGATGAATATTACAAGAATGTAGAGGGGAATTACCAAGAACTCCGACGTATCCGGACTCCAAGCTAGGCTTGATTCCCCTAGATCTATTCCTATGTAGCTATGCTACTAAACTATGGAGCTCTAATTGAGATGGTGGCTCGGCTTCTACGAATCCCGATGAGAGAATGAACTCTTGAATGAATTAGGGTTTCACCCGGGGGCCGGGGGCTCAATATATAGCCCCCTAGGATGAACCACGGCCCTCGGATCAAACCGACCTAAATGGACGATAATTATTCATCCTCAAAAGGCGGTGGAGGCGGGATCCCGCAGACTCGACGCCATTGGTCGAGGTGGGGAGTCGGCCGACTCCCCACTGGGTCGGCCGGCGACCGGCCAGCTCCTGTGTGGGGCCCTGCCTTCGGGGTCGCCTTCCGGAGTCTTCTAGATTATACAATTTTACCCGTTCGGTCTTTATCTCTATGTAATCATGACATGTGGGCCTCCTTTTGGTTCTCTTTCGATAACCCCCGTGTAAATAGATAATCACCAAAACTCGTGGAATTATCGTGTAACCCCTATATCTACAGGTGAACTCAAATTAGTCCTTTCTCTTGCTGCGTTGACGGTATAAAATTGATACTTAACGACCGTCAACAAACTCCCCAAGCTTACCTTTTGCTCGTCCCCGAGCAAAGATAGACTCAGTGATGGATCGGGAGTTGCTACAATGCTTTCACTCCTCACAAGTACACATGCGTTCAAACAAGAACTCTCCTCCGGATTAGAGTGAACTATTCGACTCAAAACTCACTCATATTACCTTTCACCATGGGGCTTGTAACCGTCACTTGGGTCTTGAGTAGTTGAAAGATAGAACGGTCAAGTCAAGCGCCATGTTTCTCGCTCTTCGATCAACTATTATCCGGAGTTTTTGCAAGGTTTGAAATAAAACTCAGAGTTCCTTGTATGAACCTTTCAAGTCTCTCATTTGTGGTATTTCTGGATCCTCTCTAAGGCATGAGTAGTGTATGCCTTCTCTCTTCTCTCAAGAATATGTGGTATTTGTGGAACTAAGGCATAGTGGAAAGTGCCTTCTCTCTCTCACCCTACTCTCTAATAGGCTTATGTGGAGCTCATAGGTGGGGAGACACTCAAACTCACTTGCATATATTGCACAGTTAAGACATGGATCCAATAGGAACTAAAATAATAATAAAGTCATATGTGCATGTGAATGAGGAAATGGAATGGATGAGATGATGATAGGATGATGGTGATAAGGAATTGATTATGAGGGGTACTTAACTGGTGAACATCTACTTCTACACTCGCTACTTTGGGGATAACATGACTCCCTTTATTCGGAAACCTTGAAACTTCTTGAATAGAAGGACTTGGCTACTCTTTCTTTTTCTTTCTTTCTTCTTTTTTTTTCTCCTTTTTTTTTAGAGCAACCAATCCTCTGAAAATGAAACTTTAGCACAGGGAGTGTATAACTTGAAATGATAATGACTGAGCTTTTTATGTAGGCAATGAAACGGCAATGATTATTTCTAGATGTTCACTCCCAGGGAATAGGAGTAGAACCTTTTCCGGGATGATGTGAAATGAATGGCGTATGTATATGTGGATGGATGAATGGATGGATGCGTACTCAAAGTGTAGGAGCAGCATAAGTGCGTGTCTCTAAGGTAGAGATAGCACAATATGTGGGGAATGCGTACTCCCAGGGTAGGAGCAGCATAAGTGCGTATCTCCAGGGTAGAGATAGCACAATATGTGGTGGATATGGATCTATATGTGGGTGGTACTTCTAGGAACAGAAGTAGCATAGATCAATGGATGGAGAGCACATAGTATTGACTTTATCTGCGTGACTAATTCCTTATGGGTCCACAGCATAACCACACTCAATGCCTATAAAGTCTACACTCAAACCTACAATATGATCTATATAAACAGATGGGTTTTTCTAATCTAGTAAGCATGAATATATGGCTGTAGTAGGAATTTGAACTCTCATCATAAAGGAACTCATCATGCAGGAATTTAATATTTTCACAGATAAATTCTCCGGTAACTCTAGTATCTCTAGGAACAAGATGGACAATGAGCTCAAAAACCTTCCCATATCATACCCGTCAACCACCTAGACTTAGATCAAGTGTTCGCTACCCACAAGTTTCGTGTTCAGAGCAAATCTCAAATCTAAACAGTTGTGTCCAAAACTCGGGGGAGAGTGCAAGGTTGAAAACTAGGTACTTGAAAGGAATTACTAAGCAGAGCAACTATTCATCATCTCCATGTAGAGTTTATTCTAGGGATCACTTTTAAAGACAGATTGCAAGAGCTCTCCAAAAGTAGAAAAGATAAATAAGGAAATCTTTCTGGGTTTCTATGGTTATGCATCTTTTTTTAGTTTGTTTTAACAAAGCATACTTTAATAAAGCATAAATAGATAAGTTGGAGACACTTAGCTTGGTACACGTGGGGATGCTCTCCCCAAGCCGGATGTTGACATAGTCTCGGGCCGATGTTGCCGACGCACCGAAGACGTTCTAGTCCTCCAGGAGTGTTGTAGATAGTTCTTCGTGGGAGACAAAGATTCAATTTTCGCGGGCGGCACTAAAGACTGGGGATGGATGTCCTTCCTCGCTTAGCTCTTCTTGATCCTTGATATTCTCGTGAAGCTCAAAATAGACAACAAAGCTTGTGGAACTAATTAGGCGTTAGTGATAAAACCTCTAGGCCTTGGTTGTCTAGAACTTTCTTAACTTAGACTTGTTCTAACGGGATCACAAGAAATATTTTTATCTTTTTTATTATTTAAGGAATGCGAACGGGGGAAATAAATATGCCGAGAAATTATTTTTGTGCCACCACGGTAAATGACTATTCACATGGGGCTTGACGATTTTACGGTTGCAAATGCACAACATCTTTATTTTCTTTTCAAATGCGGAGATAAAAGAGTAAAGATGCAACTAAGATGCAAGTAGGGAAATAAATATGCTAAGGTAAAAATATAATGCTTTGAAAAGTAATGGCTGAGTAAATACCAAGTTACCTCTTGGCGCGGCGTTCGGTGGTT
>JAENPR010001951.1:0-92279 GCA_018135685.1 Themeda triandra
TCCCGTCCTGCCGTCTCCGCCGCTGCCCGGTATCTCCGCTCCGGGATCGGAGGCTTGCGCCTCCGTCCGGTGCCTCCGCCGGTGGCCGGAGACCGGGGGTCTCCGCTTCCGGCTCGCTACCTCCGCTCGGAGGCCTGAGGCCTGGATGCCGGCTGTTGTCTCCGGATGGCGACCGGAGACCTTCTCAGGCGCGGCCGGCATGGTCTCCGCCGGCGGTCACAATACCTCCGATCTCAACCTGCATAACAAGCAAAGACAACCGTAGCAAATAAGATAAATGGGGGTTAGTTGACCGTAGGCTCATGCCATGTCTCCGCTGCTGAGATGCCTTTTCCCAACATTCCCCCTTTGAGGGTTAGGTCCAGCGGAGGCGGGCCCTGGCCATCAACTCTTGGCTTGATCAGCGGAGACCATGGCCCCCCCTGGCTCGCCTTTGGTGGACGGAGACTTCAGGGTACGAAAAAAGGTATTCTCTCTTTTGCCTTCTCTCTCTTTTTCTGGCCGTTGGATCCGGCGTCTGCGGCTTTTCGACCGTTGGAGTTTTTACCGTTGGCGTGGGGGGATGTCCACCCCCACGACCGGCCGTCCGGCCACTATAAAAGGGGAGGGGCGGTAATAGTTTTTTACCCCAAGCTGTGGTTTTCTATTCACTCTTTCGTGCCACCTCCGCATCCGACGGTTGCCTCCGATTTCCATCGTGGCACCTCCGCTGCGGCGCGCTTGCCTCCGCCCCGCTACACCGGTCCTTATTCCCGGTTTCAAGGAGTGAAGGTTGGAGATTGGCTGGATCTTTTGAGAAGTGTATGCTTGTTGCGGCGGAGGCTAGGGACTGGAAGAGTCTCTCTCTGACGTTGAAGCCTCCGTTGAAGACCTCATCCCTTCACACAGCCCCGGAGGTATGGCGGCTATTACCTACGATTTTGGTCCTAGCAAAATGACCAAGGCGATGATCGAAGACCTTGAGCAACAGGGCGTTATCCCGGTCGGACGTGCCAAGCTCCCGGGGGTCGAAATCGAGCCAACCCCCGCTCGGGGGTATGCTGTCGTCTTCAGGGATTTCTTTACTTGCGGCCTTCGGCTGCCGGCCCATCCTTTTCTGAGGAGAGTTCTGGGGGAGTTCAATGCTCAGATTCACCACCTTACGCCTCACGCCTTTTTGAACCTTAGCAAGTTTGTCTGGGCAGTGGAGTCTTATGGCGGAGAGACTGATGTCAATGCCTTTGTGAGGCACTATGAACTGCAGAAACAGCCACGGTCGTTTGGCGAGGACAAAGTGAAAGCACAATTTGGGGCCTGTACCTTTATGGCGAAAAGGTTTCAGGAGGAACGATTGGAGATCTCATGGTGTCAGAAGGGCAAGTGGGAGCCGGCCAATTGGATGGAGTATTGGTTCTACGTGCAGACCGTCGGTGTCACCGGGGAGGATGACGATGGCAATTAGATTGTGAGGTACCCCCTGGCCTCCGCTATGACGGCGATGAAGCCGCACACCAATTTGAAGCCCCTTCCAGCCTCTTCCGCTGCAGCCGCCGCTCGCGAGAAGTCGTGCCGCAAGGCCTTCGCGCTGGCTTGCAAGTACTCCGGAGGTCGCGACCTTCTGGAGGAGATAGTGGCCTCCGGCTGCTGGCCCTTGGCCAAGGACAGGCCTAAGTTTGAGATTGTCCGTAAGGAATTGCCTGTTTTCGGAGAGGCTGCCGGCATACCGTGCCCTGTCTTCGGTCTCAGCTTACCTCGAGGGGAGACTGGGACCAATTTCGTCAACCGAATTGAAAGGAAAGTTGTGGAGCTGATCGGAGAGGTCTCCGAACGTGAATACCTTGCGCGGAAGGCGGAGGCTGGTTTCATGCCGCGCCTGAACCGCGTCTTTGAGGAACTTCAAATCCCCTATTCCTCCCGGCCTGTCCCGGCAAGGTTCTCGGAAGATAGAGTCAAGGGCGTTGAAGAATGCCTCCGCTATTGCTACGGTCAAGGCGGAGCGTCAAAAAAAAGGAAACGTTCGTGCGTTGGCCGCGGGCCTTCCAAGAAGGAGAAGACCTCCGAGGCGGAGGTTGTTGAAGCTTCCGCGTCTGTATCTCCGGATGCGTCTGAGGCTGGCTACCAGGGCGACGACGGGGGAGAAGAGGTTGCCAAGGATGCGGGGGCGTCTGCTAAGCCCTTGCCTACGGCGGAGACAGAGCTGGCTTCACAACCTTCTGCTTCCGCACGAGCTCCGTCGCCGGAGGTGTCTGTCCATCCCTTTCCTAGTGCTTTTGCCGAGCTGTCTAGCTCTGACGACGGCGAGGCTGGTGAAGAGGAGGAAGAGGCGGGGGAGGACGATGAGGCCGGGGATGCCGAGGCATCACTCTCGCCAACCCATCAGGTTCGTGACATCCCCGACGAAGTCTCTGATGATGATTTTGTTGGGAGTCCTGGCCATAAGCTGTCGAGAGGCACATCTGATGCTGAGTTTGTTGCTGATAAGGCTGCCGCCGGGCAGGCCTCCGGCGAAGGGCGGGCTTCCGCTCCTGGTGACAAGGGTCCGGTGGGCGGGCTTTCTCTTCGTAAGCTAACTTCTACCCTGGTTGTTTTTCTTGGTCGTTTGTTGTAACATTGAGTCTGAGGAGACCTTTAACCTTTTTGTTCTGCGTGAATTGGCCGGTATTCTTTGGGAGCATGAGGCCTCCTCCTGGTGTTGACTTGGCGCGCGTGTTCCCGGCGCGGGGTGCTCAGACCCTTCCTACGGGCGGAGGTTCTGCTTCCGCTGCTCGTGCTTCTGGAGGTGAAGATTTGTTTACTGCTGTCTTATTTTTAATTCACACGTTATTTGTGTGGTTGGCTTGCTAAGATGTATCTTCGATTTTTTTCAGATGCCTCCGCTACGTTCGGTGCGTGGGGCTTGAATGTTCACGATATTTTTGAGCATTACGGAGGTTTTTGCCTTATAGTTTTATTGCTGTCTCCGCGATTTTGCGCTGTTGCGTGCTTGTATTTACAATTATTTTTCCTCTGGTTTTTGCTTTGACCCCAGCCCAAGTTGATAACTACCTTGATGCGCTGCCCTATGAACGCCTTCTGCGCCTTCAACTGGAGCACCACTGCATGGTGAGTGTACTTTGGGCTTTTTACCTTTTAATCTTTTCCTTGTTGTTTTTTCTCACTCTTATTACTGTCTATAGACTCATCACATGGCCTTCGCTATTGAGCACCGGGGTGCTGTGGAGCTTGCCCAGCGGACTCGGGCCATTGAGGTCCTGAAGGGGGAAGTGGAGACCCTTGGCCGTGAGAAGGCGACCTTGCGGCCAAGGTTTCTAACTTGGAAAACGCGCTCCAGCAATCGGAGGCCCTGAAGAAAAAGGTTGAGGATTTGGAGGCGAGGCTTAAATCTACCAATGAAGCCAAGGATGTTGCTGCTGAGCGTGCCAACAAGGCAACGGAGGTGTCTGAGAACCTCCGTACCCAGCTGGCCTCAATGGAAAAGACTGCGGAGACCTTCCAGAAGGAGGCGGAGGGATTGGCTGCGGAGATTGAGGGGATCAGAGTTGCCGGCACTGAGATTGCGGAGACCTATCTATCTGTTCTTGAAGAGTTTGGCGGTGTTGCCTCTCCTCTTCCCGCTAACTGTCTTTGCCCGGTGGGTTGATGTCTTGGATCAAGTCCAATGCGGCGAAGCTATCCACGTTCGTCGGAGGCGTGTCCGATTTTGCGGCAAAGGCCTCGCCACCGGTTTACTTAAGAGCTTGGTTCGCGGAGGTCGGACATCAGCGCCGTTGGTCTACCGAGATCTCCGATTCCTCGAGCTCGGGAGACCTCCGCCCAATCCGCAAGACCGTTCAAAAATTCTTGAAGTCTTTCCGGGTGCCTTTTGGCGGGCGGAAGCCGTTCTTCTGCTCACGCTATGCGGAAGGTGAAGCTTCTCTTCCTTTGTCTTTTATGTTTATCTTTTCTTTTGCTTCCTCATGGAGCTAACGTTTTTTGCGTTTTTAAGGTTGCCCGGAGGCCGGACACCGGTCCGGCTTGTGATGAAAGGTGTCCCCGTCCTTGGTGAGTCTTCCCAACCAGGCAGCGGCGGGGGCTGTCAAGTTCCTCAAGCAACCGTGTCTCCGGCGAGGGTACAGCCCGAGGCGGAGGTTCCGTCGGAAACCCGGGCGCACACTGAGGCTCGCGCCAGTCCTCCCGCGGAGACATTGCAAGAGAGGCAAGATGGAGATGCCGATAGAGCCGCTGAGGCCCACGACGTCCGCGGGGAGGAGGTAGACTAGGATCTTACTTTTCTGTGTCTCATGGTGTGAAAATACTTCTTACTTTTGCTGTGGCGCCTGGGGTGCGCGTATTGTAATGAAACTTACGGGTCAATCCTCCTGCGCAGGTCTCCGATTTTGGGCCTGTGCAGGAGGTGGAACCTGCAACCTTTATGCGCGATGGTGTTTATGTTAGCGGTTTCCTGTGGGATTGCTGGCGATCAGTGTTCCCTCATCGCAGCGTTGATGACATGTTTGAATTTGTTCGTGCTCAGTTGGACGATAGGCGCGACACCTTCGTTGGGTCGCTAGCATGGAGGGGTTCCTCTTGAATTTGGCGCTCGTCGGTTTTTCTCATGAGATGTTTATTTTTTCTCATTGCCTTTTTCTTTTCGGAGGCTATGTATTTGTTTATTTTTGGTCTTTTTCGAGAGATTTGCCTTTGTGTAATGGAACTCGATGCATTCATTTCATGCGGAGGCTATGGAAGAAATCTTAGATTATCGTATACGTGTTTTTTTTTTGTTTGTGTTATATGCCCGTGTTACCTCGATTCGAGCTAAGGTATTAAGACGGAGGTGCTTGTCTTCGCTAAGACGTAGTTTTTTGAACTTGTCTTCGCGCGCCAACGTTAGTCCATATTATGTTTGAATTGCGCGCGGAGGTTACTAGTTGGATTCCGGAGACTTTACGTCGGGAACCTTTTATTGATCATTTTGAATGGTCGGCTTGTTAGGTTACATGGTTCCATGCTAAGGCATGGAGGTTATGGTCTTAGTGCTGCCTTTTCTCGATTGTAGCTAATTGGACATGGTCCCTTGCTAATGGGGACTCTCAACTTGTGACTAGGTACCACCCGTCCTTGGGCTCACTTTCATGTGACATTCCACGCTTTTGTTGAGCGATTTTGACCGGGGATGGGGGGACATTACGAATTCTTACGCGGTGTCCCCCCTAGCCCGTTTTCTTCCCTGAGGAAAGGCTTGTTGGTGCATGCTCTGAAGAAAAGGGTGGTTTGCATTTTGGTCTATGTGGCCCTCCTTTACGAATTCTTACGCTGTCTCTCTATTTGCTCTTTGTGAAACTCTTGTAAATAAACATCCACCTCCATCCCCCTACTCTTGATACGTGCCTTGTGTGATCTTTGGGGGTGGATCTTTGGAAGCGCCTTCCTTTTATAGGCCTTGGTATGGCTAATTGGTTTAAATGCCTCGACCTCTTTGGTACACTTCTTAGTAAATTTGGGGATCTGTGTTTGATTTCTTGTGATATGCTCCCCCGATTGCTTGAGGATCAAAACAATCACCGCCGATGGTACTCTACGGTTGGATGAGCTTGATTGCTGCTATGGGTTATGGTACGAGATCTTGCTCCTTTAATGCATTAGTTTGCGAGATCAAGGCATTCATTTGCCTTTCTCCTCCCTAGGGCTATATAAGGCTTATGGTTTCTAGTAATGCTTGGTCATTTGTAGTAGTATTCGCCAGGATTTTGGTTTAGTGAGAGCATGGTCTTCTTTGTTAGATGTACTTGAGTGACACGAGTAAGAATTCGTAATAGCTATATCACAATGGTGTGTCGCTTTTCGGGCCGAGAGGTGCAGGTGGTATCGGCTACGAATACAAGCTGTGCTCCGTTGCTTGGCCTACTCTCCTGAGGTGTGTAGTGGGACGGGCTAGTGCAAGGTGTGTCGGCTGGCGGTTTGTGTTTTGGGTACCAGGAGCCGAAGTCCGTCAGTGCTGAGGCTCCCTCCCTTCTCGGAGATGGAGAATTGCAGCGCTCTTTGCTCTTTTGCAGGCTCGTTTGCTGATTGTAATAGTAAGAAGTGGTGCACCTTCTCTAGAGTGTACACTAGTTAGAGCTAGGGCATTGGTGATTCTTGTAGCCTTAATTTCATATTTGTATGCAAATTAATGGACGGAGTGGCTTGTTCGGCCCGCCGTGTTACCTTCTCTTTGTTTGCGGTGGCCTTTTTTGCCTATGTTGATTAGATTACTTCGATTGCTTCAATTTTCGTTTAACGAGTTTGGCATGCCTCTGCTAATCTTGCGGAGGCCACGAGAGGCTGTTGGCCGATCAAGCGATCTTTAATATCGGTGCCCTAGCTGCCCGCCGGGTCTTTTTCCGATTTTGGTGATGCCTTTTTGGCTTTTTGTACCCCTTAGTGCCTCGATCGATCGGGTCTTTTTCCAAGGGTTTTCAACCTTTTTGGAGGTCGCTTACAAATCTTTTTGAGGTCCGCCGGTCAAGGCGAAGTTTGAAGTGACCTCTTCCGATGCTTAAAGCTCCGTCGAATATTGCGGCTGCGTTGCCAGCCGCTTTCGACTTTGCTGCATTCTGCTGTTTCTCGGGGCCCTCTTTATATATTGCGAGAGGTTGATTACAACGGAGTTGCCTCGTTAAAAACCTCACCTCCGATAAGGAGTCCCAGCGTGAGGAAAAGAGTGCAATCCGGTTCGAAGGGAAAGAAAAGAAACATGAAAATGAACTTTGGATGCCTCCGCTTATAGTTTTACGGAGGTTCCTTACATTTTAGATGTAGTATTTCCTGAGGTTGTCCACATTCCAGGTGTGGGTTGATACTTTCCCATTTTCATCCTGTAAGAAGAACGATCCTTTCCTTCCTGCTTGGTGAGCTAGGTAAGGTCCTTCCCACTTTGGTTGCAGTTTCCCTGCGTTTGGTGCATTTGGTTTCCGGCGGAGGACCCAGTCTCCTTCTTTGATGTCTTTGATTACCACTTTGGCATCCCTCCATTTCTTCGTTTGGTTTTGGTACTTGATTATGTTGTCCACAGCTTCTAGTCTCTCTGCCTCTATCATCTCTTTGCTGTACTCTTCATTTTCTCGCTAGCGCTTTGTTTTGTGACCGGAGACTTTGGTTTCTTAACTCTTCCGGCATCATGGCCTCTTCCCCATATAGCAACTTGAAGGGTGTGAAGCCGGTGGCTCGTGAGATGTTGGTGTTGTGAGACCACACGACCTTAGGCAACTCCTCGATCCATTTTCCTTTCTTCGGGCCGTGTAGCGTTTTTGAGATTCTTGAGAATATGATCTGTTGGACCTCTCAACGCCCCGTTGCTCTCCGGGTGGTACACCGATGCAAAGGCCGGCGAGTACCAATGCTTCGGTACTCTTTGAACTTGTCGAATCGAATTGCTTTCCGTTATCTCTTGTTAGGGTTCTTGGGACACCGAATCTCGCACACTATGTTCCGGAAAAACTTTTTTTGTTTCGAAGTGATGGTTGACGGTGGCTTGGCCTCAATCCACCTTGTAAAATATTCTACCGCCACAAGCGCATACTTGCTACCTCCTTGAGCTGGTGGGAGCGGCCCAACGAGGTCCATACCCCATCTCTGCATAGGCCATGTTGGTGGGATGAGCTGTGATTCCCCGGCTTACTTTGGTTTGGTGAGAAATTTTGGCAGGCGCTGCACGTCTTCACTATGCGTAGGGCATCTTTGATGTGAGTGGGCCAGTAAAAACCTTGGCGAATGGCCTTTGCGGATAATGCCCTTGGGCCTATGTGGGATCCACAAATCCTGCGTGAATCTTTGCGTAGGAGTTCCGGCCTTCTTCATTGCTTAGGCATTTGAGTAGTGGTTGCACTATGCCTTTTTTGAACAGCTGTCCCTCTATTACGGTGTAGCTTCTTGCTCGAGCCGCTAGCCTTGCCTGTACCGGCTTCATCGAGGTTACATGATTGCCACCGATTTGATCTATGATTGCTTGCCTCCGGTCTTCGGAGTGAATTAGTAGTACCTCCGCAAATGCTCTGTTTAACCCGGCCGTGGCTGGTTCTTGTACTTCTTGGTAAAGGTGCTGCCGGCATGTCAAGCTTGTTTTTGCTGCCTTTGCCAACTCATCGGCCTCCATGTTTTCTCCTCTCGGTATGTGCACGAGGGTGAACCCTTTGAATCTCTTCTCAAGGCCTCTCATGACCTCTAGGTATCTTGCGAGTTCGGGTTCCCTCGCGGTGTACTCTTTTTCCACTTGTCCTGGTACTAACCGTGAATCGTGTTTTGACACGTGAGTGGCCCCGAGTGCCTTTGCTTTTGTCAACCCCAATATGACACCTTCATATTCCTTTTGTATTGTTTGTTGCTTTGAAGCATAGTCCGGCTGCGTATTTTGTCGACTCGATGGTGAAAAGCAGAATTGCGGAGGCCCCGGCCCCTGGACTCCCGAGGCACCATCCGTGTAAAGGGTCCGGTGGGATACCTCCGATTTTGATTCGGAGGTATTTGTTGGCACCCATTTCGAGAGAAAATCCGCTAGTGCTTGCGACTTGATTGCTGTTCTTGCGACAAACTTGATCTCGGAACCGAGACAGCTCTGTAGCCCACTTGCCAATTCTTCCGAGGCTTCTTTGTTGTTCGGGATCTCGGCCGGTGGCTGCTGCGCTTTGGTATTAGTATAGTGTGGTCTGAAAGTAGTGCTTTAGCTTCCTTGATGCCGTGATTCGTTGCGTACGCTATCTTTTCAATCTACGTAGTTCAGCTTTGCTCCTTGCAATGCCTCGGACACATAATATATTGGCTGCCACACCGCTACCGTTTATCTGTCTCTCTTGCACGAGTACCGCACTTTGCCCCCGCCGATCTTTGACACGTACAACGGGAGTGGCTCTTCGCTATTCGGGGCTGCCACCATTAGGTCCTCGGCCAAGTATTTCTTGAGGTAAATCGAAAGCTTCGATTGCTCGGTCCCCATTCAAACTTTTCGTTGGCCTTGAGTGCTTTGAAGAAAGGGAGGCTACGTTCAGCTGATTTGGAGATAAACCTATTCAAGGCCGCGATTCTTCCTGTGAGTCGCTGGATGTCTTTTTTGTTTGATGGCTCGGGCATGGCCGGGACAGCTTTTGTTTTGTCGGATTGGCCACGAGACCTTCGGGTCCGACGACATATCCCAACATTTTCCCCCGCGACTCCAAAGACACATTTTTACGGGTTTAGCTTCAATCCGGCCTCCCTAAGGTTTGCAAAGGTTTCCTTGAGATCTTCCGAGATGGTTCTCCGGTTCTTTGCTTACCACGGCAATGTCATCTACATAGGCTATGATGTTTCTCGCAGCGAGACCGTAGTACAGCTTGTACCATTCTTGCAAAGGTTGACCCTGCATTCTTGAGCCCTTCAGGCATTCGCACAAAACAGTAGGTTCCGGTCGGTATAGTGAAACTTGTCTTTTCCTCGTCTTCTTTCCTGAGCCAGACCTGATGATATCCCGAAAAACAGTCCAGGAGGGAGAATCTTTTGCATCCTGCGGCCTTATCAACTGAGGTGTCTATTCTAGGTAGCGGGAATGGGTCTTTTTTGCATGCCTTGTTCAGTCGGTGAAGTCGATGCACATTCGCATTTTGCCATTCTTCTTTGGGACAAGTACCACATTTGCTAGCCATTCGAGTATTTGACCTCTCGTATGACGTTTGCATCCAATAATCTCTGCACCTCCGCCTTCGCGGCCAAGGTTCGTTCTTCTGACATTTTCCTCTGCCTTTGCTTCCTTGGCTTTACATTCTCATTTAAATCCAAAGTGTGCTCGATTATATCTCTCCCAATTCCTTTAAGGTCTTCTGCTGACCATGCAAAGACATCTGTTTTTGGACAATAGGCTAAGTAATTCTCTTCGTTCTTCCTCGATAGATTTGCTCGATCGTGACCTTCTGTTTGGCACCGCCTCGTCGAGGGCACCGTTATTGTGTCCTCCTGATCCTTCATGTCCGTCTTTCCTCCGGGCATATCTGGTGGCTCATCTGATGCCACTGTGTTTATGTTTCTGTGAGCCTTGTATATTGCTCTCTCTATGTTTCTTGCTTCCTTTTGGCTTCCTCGAACCGTGATTATTCCATGCAGTGCTGGCATTTTCATGCAAAGGTAACCCATGTGGATTGCCACATTGAACTTGTTTGCGAATCCTCTACCTAGGATTGCATTGTATGAGTAGTATATGTCTACTACATCAAAAGTGATGTATTCCGTTCTCGCTTTGTCCCCATCTTGAAAAGACACGGGTAGGGAAATTTTCCCGAGCGCGTGAATCTTCCTACCTCCGAATCCTATCAGAGGTGTATCTGGTGGTTGTAGCTGAGACCTGCTGAGCTTCATTTGATCAAACACACTTGCGAAGATGATATCTGCCGAACTCCCAGAGTCAACCAGTATTCTGTTTATCTCCCATCCTGCAACATTTGCTTTTATGACTATCGCGTCGGTGTGAGGGTAACTCTCCAATCGGAGGTCCTCTTCGAAAAACTGATTTGGGCCTTAGACCACTCGTTGTTCGGTGTGCTCCCCGCACGACCACATTATTCACCAATCGGAGGTGATCTTTTTTCTATTTCTTTGTCTCGAATTCCATATTTGAGCCGCCGGCTATCGGTAGTATCATTCCTATTGTGGGCGGAAGCGAGTGGGGGTTCATCGATTCTCAATCGGAGGTTCGGCCTTTGGCATGGTGCGGGGCGGGTAACCGCTTTGCGGAGGTGTCCGGTAGCGCCTCGAATTGCCTTTGTTGCGGAGGTGGAGGTAATCTTCGCGTGACCGCTTCGCGCTGTTGGTGTGAAGCCCGAGGTGTTTCTACTATGGATATCCGTGGGGGTCGAGCGTTGACATAAGTGATCGCACTCTCCGCTCGACGGGTGCCTCGGTTGCCGTCTTGAGACATCCGTGACGCACTGAGCCGCCATGCCGGGTAGGGACGGTGGATAGTACCGATGTGCGATGTTCTGGCGAGGGAAAACACTTGTTAGTGTACCCCGGATAGTTCGGGTTGTACTGGCGATGGTATTGCGGAGTGAAGGTGTGATTCACTTGTCCGGCGGTTCCGAACGGGTGGAGGCAGTCGTTGCTTGTTCTTCATCCGATTCATTGTTTCTTTGGTTTCGGGGCATTCCTTGGTGCTATGCCCCTTATCTTCCCCATGGAAGATGCAATAATGCCTTCTCGGTTTTCTGGTTCTTATTCCAGTTCTTTGACTTGCTCTTGTTGAAATTCTGGTTATTCCGAGCCTTTGTATCTTGGGCATTCCTCGGCTCCTTGTCTCGCCGAACGCCGAGGCCGGGCTGTTTTGCACATTGAAGACTTGCCTTTGCCGAGCATTCTTTGTCATAGGACTGTTGTCTCTATTGTTGTTCCTACCGGAGTACCTTTGCTCCGCCTTCTCCTTCATCCAGTCTTTTCCGGAGGTCATTGTCCGATCTCGCAAGTATTTTTGAACTCTTCGTGCAGCTTTTCCATGGTATTTGGCTTTTCTCTCGCTAAGTGGCTTGCGAAGGGTCCAATGTGGAGACCTTTGATTCTTTGCCTCTATCGCGGCGCTGGCACATCCGGCGCCTTCGCCCTAAGGTGTAAGAATCTCTCGGAAGTAATCCCTTAACGGCTCTCCCTTGTCATGTTTGTTGCCGAACAGTCCGCGACGACAATGACTCACTTGAGAAACCTTTGAAATTGGCGATTATCTTATCCCTCGGGTTCTCCCATGAGTAGATTGTGCTAGGCTGCAGCATGGAGTACCATGTCAGTGCGTCGCCCTCTGCGGCGATAACGAAGGATTTGGCTAGGACACTTGTCATTTCCTCCCGCGGAGGCGGCTGCCGCCTCAAAACTCATCGAACTGCCGTGGATCTGTTTTTCCATTGTACCTAGGCGGGACCATGGGCTTGTAGCCCGGAGGCCATGGTGCTTTACGTAAGCCTTCCGACGGTGGGGATTTCGGGTCGAACGTCCTCGGTAAACCATGATCTCGAGGTATCTGCGGGGTGTTGCGGCCATGTATTGGCTGAGTTGTGGGGTTGTCATAGTATTGTTTTGATGCATTGTTATGGGTTGCATGCTCTGAATCTCCGCTTGCAATATTGCCATTTGCTGCCTAATCTCCTCTGCCTGCCGGGAGGTGTGTATTGCCCTGTGCGTAGCTGCTTGCTCTGCTCTCAGCCTGTCTCGTTCTGCTTCCATGCGCTGCATTTCGGCTCTCAGCCGACTTACCTCATTTTCCTGGTGCTGGTCGCCGTCCTGGCTTGCCGGAGGCTGTTCATCTTCGCCGTGGTCATCATCGTTCTGCTCATCTTCGGTTGCCTGCTCAGAGGCATACGTGCTTCGGGCAGACCTTCGCGGTCTTGCCCCTTCGCGGTGGTTCAGGTGCCTCCGCGGGTGTCTCCGCCCCGGCGGCGGCACGTTTTCGTCGAGCGGCGGCGGCCGCTATCTGTTTTCTTGTTGGCATCTGTGAGTGATATTCTCGGCCAGACACACGGTGGGCGCCAACTGTTGGAACACGGTTCCAGCAGGTTTAATATTGATACGTGATTGCAATTGCAATGCTAGAAGGTGAGGAAGAGAAGCTCTTCCACTCCAATCATATCCCCCTTTACAACAGGGACTGGGGGCTCCTTTTATAGCCAGATCCAGCTCCCCAATATAAAAAGACATTACAACCCCAAAGGGGAGACGGGGAAACCCTAATTTTAAGACTCGCCCGGGTGGGGTCGACGGGGCAAGATCGTCCGCCGTGTGGCCGATGGGCCCGCTGGACCTTTCCTGGGCCTCCTAGGCGTGTGATGTCCTCCTCGCTCCTGGGCCGCTGGCGGGCCGCCTCTTGGGCCACCGGATGTCTCCGCTCCCGTCCTGCCGTCTCCGCCGCTGCCCGGGTATCTCCGCTCCGGGATCGGAGGCTTGCGCCTCCGTCCAGTGCCTCCGCCGGTGGCCAGAGACCAGGGGTCTCCGCTTCCGGCTCGCTACCTCCGCTCGGAGGCCTGAGGCCAGGATGCCGGCCTGTTGTCTCCGGATGGCGACCGGAGACCTTCTCAGGCGCAGGCCGGCATGGTCTCCGCCGGCGGTCACAATACCTCCGATCTCAACCTGCATAACAAGCAAAGACAACCGTAGCAAATAAGATAAATGGGGGTTAGTTGACCGTAGGCTCATGCCATGTCTCCGCTGCTGAGATGCCTTTTCCCAACAGGTTCAAATTTAATTAAAGAGAACAATCATTTCATAATTCACAGCGGAAACTTTAACAATAATTCTATTTTCCAGGAACTCATAAATTCTATTCTCTGAATAAATTATCGTTGGACAAAATTGTACAGAAGATTTGCATCAAATTCAATTTCAAAATTCATCAAAAAACACAATAAAATTGTTCCTGGAAAAAGAAAAAACTTAAAATCTTCATCATTTCAGTGTTCTTTGGAATCTGGCCCAAAAGCGGGCTGCGCCCACGGCCGCTGCGTGCGCACAATGCATTCAGCAAAGCGGCCCAGTGGCCCACGGCCTTTTCCTTTTTTTTATTCGGTTCAGCCCATAGGCAAATGATCCGGCCCAGCTAGGAAATTGGCCCAAGGCCTGTCCGCGCTTGGAGCTAAGGCCGTTCCCAGGCCCTAATGAAGGCCTGGGCCGGCAAAGCCGCCGCCCGCCTGGGCTCAATTCGGCCCGGCTGACCCAGCCGTCCATCTCATCCAACAGCATAGCGGATGTTTCGCTGGAACAAAACGCCACCACGGCCAACGTCCACCCAAAACCCTAATTCATTCTCGTGTTTCACTTCCTTTCTCCCACCTTCTCAGCGCCGCTAGGAGCAGCAAAACGCCCATGGCGGCCGGAGGGAGACGGAGACCCCTCGCTGGCGGGCGTGCTCGCCTGAGGCGGAGCGCGCCGCCGTCGAGCGGCCGTGCGACGGTGCCCAGTCCTTCGTCCGTGCGCCAGCGACATCCGCGAGTGACGGTGGTGGCCCGCGCCGGTGGCGATGGCCGGGCGGCCGGGCCCCAGGTAGGGGTTTACTTTCGCCCCCGATTCGTTTATGTGGGTTAGTTAGGGTTGCGTGGTTCTTTGCCGATCCGATGGGATCATCCTGTTGTTCTCATTTCCCCCCAACCCGATCTGTTCTTTAGTTTAGGGTTTCGTTCAGTTTCTTCCCGATCCGCTTGGATTGGTCATCTTCTTTGCATTTTCAATCGATTTCATTCCCCAGACACTAGATCCACTGTCTAGCAGGCATACTGATACCATTGTTAGTTCTAGGATCGATCTAGCAGTGAGTCTAGGTGGGTGTGTTCATCACAGTAGGTAATAATCAAGTCCTAGTTGTGATCTACTAGATCAGAGAGAGAGGGAGTGAGGTAGGAGAGGGGATGGACACATACCGATGCTCTCTGTCGGAGCCGGTGGCACAGTAGCAGAAGAGTTGGAGCCCGTCATCTTGGCGGCGCGTGGACGTCAAGGTGGTGCAGTGCTGGCGTCGGTGAGTCTTTCCGTCACTGGCAGCGCACCCTTTTCGGATTGGTCTAGGGTTTAGGACTGTAGGTGGGGGGACTGGAGGCGCGGTGAACTTCGTATGGCGTGCCCCAGCCCCCACCCTTCCTTTTATATTGCGCTGGGCGACGGGGGCCCACCAACCATGCAGGGTTGGGTGCCCCCAATCAGGGCGTGAGACCAAGTCACATATGGCCGTTGGGCCATGTGTGGTGGAGATCAATCTAACAAAAGAATCATATAGATATGGACTAGAAAAAAATTCCAGTGCCATTTATCTTTTTGCTTTATTTTGATCTTTCGTAGGAAACAAAGGATTTAGTTCATATTCATGAAAACCTAGCTCGTTGAGCCGAGCTGGACTTGAACACTTCGCCTTTTGCCCAAACTCATCCATATATATGCATCTAGGAGTTATTCTGTTAAAAGAGAACGTATGTTTCAACTTAGCTGTTCCATGACCAAAGGATAAGAGGGATATGATCTCACTTGCATTGATTCTAATCTTTTTAGGATCGTCCGAGTCACACAAGTTTCATTTCAGAAATAGACTTCAGCAGCTGACGAGGAAACTAAACGCCACAAGTGTATATTTCGATGAAACTGGCAACTTCCGGCCAGATGCATAGTCCAGTTCATTCATTCTAAAAAACCATCCAAGATGAGAATTTGCTGCCGCCACACAGCCATAGAAAGCTGCAATGGTACACCTTTTCATGCTAGGGGTGGTAAATTTAAACTGACAGCAAATTCACAGTAGGGTACATATATTAGTGCCATCAGTTCAGCAGCCCCCTGTTGCATTTCCTTGAGTTCATATGACATTGACAGTGTGGCAATAAGCAAACAAAATTGTGATGCTTAATGCATGAACATTTTGGAGTATGGTCATGATGAACCAGTGGAGCATGGACAATTTCGAATGACTCAACATTAATGATTTGCATACATCAAAATTACAAGCTTTGATGCCTATTGTATATAGTGTCCTAGGGAAATGACTTTTAGTTATAGGTATATGTTAGCAGACTGGCAGCGAATGATGGAGAAAACCAAAATACTGTTGTGAGCCACTAACATGGTGAAGCATAAACATTGATTGATTTTACCATTATCTAACCACTAAATTCCTACAACATTCCATTCTTAATTATGGCAAAACTTATTATGCGGAGTAAAACTATCATTCTCTATCATCCAAATTTCTCCCGTATGTCGTATTACATCTGTAATGATTGCAAAACGTGTCATATGGGGGAAAACTATATCCAGTGACACAAGTGCACCACCAAGATGGCATGCCGTAAGCACGGGAGCGTGCCTATAGGACATGCGCATGGAGTTCGGCAAGGTTCTGAGATTGGTGTAGATTACTAAGTTTGCTAGTTTGTAAGGTTTTTTTTTTTTACTTCTTGCTAAGATTGTAACTGTGAGCAATTAATAAAAAAAGTATTTCTATCAGTCATTCCCATTCCACACCAGGGTATGATAACCCTGTCTTGTACCCCTCGCCAATCCATCGCAGTAGCAACGATGGAGCACGACTCGCCTCTTTCCCCACATTTGGAAGATCATTGAAGGCCGCTGCTTCATCTGTCTTGCACGGGGCTGCTAGCTTGTGGCATGCTTAAATCCCATCACCTGTTTCTGATGTCGCTGCTCGGGCCATCGTGAGTGAGATTGTCGTCAGCGTCACCAACATCCTCGTCAGTCGGCCAAGAATTCTCGTCCACCTTTGCCGCAATGCCACAAGAGGAACAATCATCAGGTCACCAGAATGATTAGCTTCTACATTAAATGAAAGAGCTTAACTCTGCACTTGAACATTTATTTGCTGTACATGCTAATTATTTTCAGCACGAAATAAAGAAAATGCTCAACACAATGATACATAGCTTGCGTATTGAATTCTCCCTGCTGATCAGTGTGCAGATGCAAAAGTTGTAAGAGTCCAACGAAAAATGGATGAAGGCATGAAGCTCGTGGGTGCCATGACAGAAAGGTTGAAGATATATAGCTTCAGCATCCAATGAAGATTTTACAATAGCTAGTATCGAAGAACAGGATGATAGGCTCAACTGGCTGCACAACATGCCTCTCCATCTCAAACTTGCCATGAGTAAAGCTTTGGCCATAACACCAAGCCAAGAAGAGCTTGGGAGACCAACATCACATGCCCAAGGATATTGCCCCTAGTGGCTGCCGAATGAATTCATGATGCCCCAAGTGCATGTGGAATGGGTTGATTCCGCCAAAATTCATGGTTGACTCCAGAAACCAAATATATCATAGGTGAATCTGGTGATCTGCTATGTATGCATTATTATGTACCCCGGTGATTGGGTGTGTTGATGTTGAATTCGGTCCAAGCCAACACACCACGAGGACTTTAGACGCCCGGGCCACCACGAGCCGAAGAATGCAGCGAGGTAATCAACACCTTTCGTGGTGAAGAGCGGCGAGGTTTACGAGCAAACCACCAAAGGATAACCAACGCGCTTTTGAGACGAAGAACCGGCTAGTTTTCAGGCAAACTAGCAAAGGAACTGGTGAAACTCTCGCTCGGGAGGGACCCCGTCAGGGCAAGGACGTCGCCGGGTTGCCCTAGGTCGGCCGGCAAGCCTAGGGTGCCATCCTTGGTCGCTTGGGTCAAGGGATCAACAACATGTTGAGGATTGAGAGGAGAAAGAGGGTAAAAGAAGGTTGTAGATTGGATTTTGTGTCGATTAATTGGATGGGATCAATCGGCCATGATCCTCTCGAATATATTGAGGGGGTGGTCTTATCCCAGTAGAAAACAACTCCCATACACGATCTCCAAGTTTCCCACGTCCAAAAATAGGTCTAAACCAATTTGGGAAGCCAAATCAGCTTAGGAAACAGCCCCGAACCGGCCAGGCCGACTCTCAAGTCGGCTAGGCCGGTTTTCACGAGCCTGAGGGGCTGTTTTCAGGCTGAAAACAGCCCAAGCCGGCTTAGCCGACTTGGTGAGCCGGCCAAGCCGACTGGCAGGCAGAAATTCCTGATGAAAATTCTTCGAAATTCATAACTAATATATCCGGACTCCAAACAGGGTGAACCATATATATTTTTTGATCATCTCGATGAGAGGAACACAATGGTGAAGTCTTTTCTTGCATTTGAGGACTTTGGCCAAGTCGGCCTGGCCAATTTAGGGAGCCGGCTCAGCCAACTCTGGCTGGTTCAGGAGCTAAAAAGTGGTTTTCCTCGCTCAAGCACCAAATTTGATGATCCGAGGTTGCTCTCTGGTCTTCTTGATGACAGAAACATGATGACAATATCCATTATGCCTCTGGATAATTTTGGGTGTCAACACATGCCCCCCCACGCTTTTCAGTAAAGCTTGCGTACTTAAAAGCATCCTTTAAAGCCAAAATTATCCCTTTGTTGTTGTTTTATGCAGAAAATACATCAATGCTTGTTGTTTACTGTCCTGAACTTATCCAGAATATCATCCTCAGCCTTTGAAGTGAATGATGCATGAACTTTGAGAAAACTCCTCAGAATACTGAACAACAATGATACCCATCACATCGGTTGTTCAGTGGGTAAGGGCGATGTATACATCGGCCATTGTTTGGTGAGCACTTAGACATCTTGCCAAATACTTGGAAAATACTTCTCAAGCATTTTCCGTTGATTGCTCTTGGGAGACTATCAACCTTGCATCGTCTCTAGCTTATATGAGTTTTCAAACACCACTTCGATCACTCTATAAGGATTTTCTAATTTGGTGACTTCTGCCTCTGATATCACCTCCTTGATATCCTCAGTTTTCTTCTTGACGAGCTTGACCAAAGTCTATGAATCTCTCCCACAATCATCCCATGATCATACTGCAATGTGGGAGTCCTCTAACCATTCAAATCGGCTTTAAATTTACTAGGGATCAATTTTGAGTCGATTTTAGAGCCTCTTGGGCAATGTAGCTGCGCTGGCCTACTAGAAGTCGACTAGGCCGACTATAGCAGTCGGCTTAGCCGACTGGAGGCTGGCCTGGCCGGTTGTTAACCCAGCTTAGCTAGTCTATGGCTGGCCTAGCCGGCTGAGCACTGTAGGCCGGCTTAGCCGACTACAGCAGTCGGCTGAGCCGGTTTGTCTGTACCTGCTCAAAAAAATATGCATCGGCTATACCTTTATATGAAAGTTATGCCCATCGATGCCATAGCCAGATGTGTGTTGAGCTTAACATGTTGGCCTTCAAATTTTCATGCCTCGGAATATGCCAAATCTCAAATTCGGTAAATTTGGCAATTATATCAAGACAAGCTTGTAGTGATCCATCTAATCATTGAAACTCTTCAATGACTCACTACACCATCAGCAAAGGATCACTATAGGCCTCGACATGTTCTACCTGCGTGGAGTGCAATAAACCCAAGCCGAATAAAAGAACCTCATATTCGGCTTTAGTATAGATGCAAATATGGTTTTAATCAATTTGATGTTTCATGCCAACACTTAGTTCCTTTTTACAAGCTGGTTAATCAAAATAAATCCTCTATGATTAGTAAACAGGCAATTGATCTCATATCCTAAATCAATTCCATGCTCAACAATAAATTTAGCAATGAGTTGACCTTCAAATGACTTTTCAACGACTCAAAAGTCAAATCATATTCAGATAGAGTGTATGCCCACTTGCCCATCCTAACAATGAGGATTAGCCGATGTAACATGCACACATCGGCTTGGCATGCGACGACACATGTATTTGGCAAAGGATAATCTTAGCATAAATAAAGTACAGTGACGAGCACATATATATTTTTAAAATATGGGCATACCTCGTTTTGGGATCAAGAAGACATCAATTGGTATTTATGATACACCCTTTCTTTTGTCCTCTTGAATCAAAGCAACACCGATGTACCCTCTTCGGCAATAACATAGGTAAATGGAGCCTCACTCCTAGATGCATGAAGAAGTGGTGATGTTGATAGAGAATCCATGAGAAGCTCGATTAACTGAATTTATAATCGGCTTCTAAGTCATGTCCTTTGTCTAAACAAGATTTACACTGCATGATGATATGGAGTCGATCGTCGATCGACCCTAGAGACATAATAACAAAGCCTTATTTATTTTCTCAAAACCAGCAAAGTCTCCTTGAAAAGCAAATCATATCATCATGCCCCCCAAGCAAAAGAGGCATCGGCCATGGCATAGGCCGATGAGTCTGTTTAGACAATTTGGAAAATAGCACTCTGAGGTGTATAGTCACAATATAGAGGCCAAATCATTTGGAGACACCCTAGAGGCACCCTAGACATGAGAAAGTCGGCCTAGCTGATTTTATCAGGCCAGGGGGACTATTTTCAGGCTGAAAACAGCCCAAAGTCGGCTTAGCCGACTTGGTGACCAACAGCCGACCGGCTGCTGGGAATTCTGGGTGAAATTTTCTGAAATTCATAATTAATTCATCCGGACTCCAAACAGTGCGATCCATATATGTTTTTTGATTAGTTCGATGAGAGGAACGCAATGGTGGGGTCCATTCTTGAATTTGAAGATTTTGATCAAGTTAGCTTAGCCGACATTGAGAGTCGACCTAGCCAGCTGTTAGGTTAGCTCAGCCGACTTGGCCAAGCAGCTGATTCTTTTCATAGCACGATGGTTATAAGCACTCATCGGCTATGTTTTACGCTAAGGGCGATAACAACTTATTGGCCATATGAATTCACCACATAGGTATGCATAGCCGAAATAGGATATTTTGGCTTTTGATCATTGATAAGCATAGTAATTTGGCAACCCTCCATAACATAAAGACCCCCACTAAGGATCAAAATAAGGAACTGAGGGGTGACTACACATACCATCGGATGCATTCCACATAAACATAGGCAGAGAAGACGGATGATACAAAGACCAAAGATTTTGACGATTTGGTGCAAATCTCCAACTTGGCAACTGTTTCTTGAATTTTCTTCTCTCTTCCGTCTTCGTTGCACCACTTGCTTGAGCATCACCCTTTTGAGCTTGAATACTTCCTTTAGGAATCCAAGCTATGCCCTTTCCCTTCGGGTTCTCTCGCACTAAGCTTCTGCAACTTCTTTTCTTGCCACTTTGGTAAACCGATTGAGCATATCGGTATTGTTTCAGTTTTGGACAGCGGCAATTACTTCTTGATTTTAGGCACTTTCATCTTCTTTTGTTCAGAATTTTACACCTATAACATCAATAGATGATTTTCTCACTTCTTTGCCATCAATAGCCAGATTTTTCAGCAATGTAATCGGCTTTTCAATAGTTGCATTCAGATCTGAACTTTTCTTCTTCTGACCACACACGGTAAACTTGCTTTACCACTTTCTTCTTTAGTGGAGCTCCGGACCGATTTTGATTAAATCGGTCATTATGAGATGGTGATCTTTCCGAATATCTAGAAGCTGCATATTCTATATATTGTGGCTTGAAATATGATGGAACATGTGCCTCTTCATCAAACCAGCCCCAAGATGAATAAGGATGAAAGTATGCGGGCTGTGATCCATAAGACATGGGAATTGGCTGCTCAAAAGGAGAATATGTTGCTGCTGTGTGTGATCTATTCCCTTGTCAATTCCTCTCTTGAGACTTGCAGTTTGGAGGCGATCTTGATGGCTGGACCTTCTTTGATCTATTGATCATATTTGCTTTGCCTATCTTCTCATATTTAGCTAGAAGCTCTTCGATGCTAAGCTTCAGTCTTCTATCTTTTTGCTTGTAGTGAGCTTTGCCCCCATTAGCATTGTGAGCATCCTTCTTCTTTTCTCCATCTGGATAGATATGCTCTAAAGAAAGATTCTCAGCTGATTTTCCTTGCTCAATGGGATCAATCGGCTTTTGCTCTAGTTGAAGAGATTCTACGCCTTTGAGTGTCTTCTAAAATTGAAGCAACATTTCTATCCTCTGAAACATATTCAATTTGCACATCTTGGACAGCAACCTTGTCTTCACTTGAGGGCTCTTCATCTCTCTTGGGAACTTGAGCTTTGAGCTTTGAATGAATCGGCTAATTCAAGCTGATTTGAAACCTGTTTGCCATCAAGACCAATTGAATCCAATTGGTCTATGTGTTCAGTTTCAGAAAATCTCAATCGGCCTTTATCAATGGCCGATTGGACCACACGATGAAATATATTGCAATTACAAGTATTATGATCATAGGAATTATGCCACTTGCAATATGTAAGCTCTTCTAAGTTTTGAACTGATGGCAAAGAATTGTGATCAATGATTCTAATAAAATTATTCTTGAGCAAGATATCGAACACATGATCACAAAAAGTAAGTCAAAGGTGTACTTTGATTTCTTCAACCGATTCTTTTGTAGAGTCGGTTTTAAAGCTAGGCAAACGAAGGGATCATATTTGACATCAATCCATTCGGCCACACCTTTGCAACTACTTTAAGAAAGCTTTAACTTTGACAAACCAGCGCCATCGGCCATACCATGTGGCACAATTTGTTGGCCGATAGAATTTGAATTTATCTTATCTTCAACAAATATAATGCTATTCGTAATCGGTCTTTTGCAACTATTTACAAGGATGTCTCTAATGGATGCGAAACTAAAATAGTATGATTGGATTGAAATTTGAGCAAATATTTGTGTCTTGTACCTTGTTGATCATGTTCGAGAGATGCGTATCCTTGAGTTGAATGATATTACTTTTCTTCTCCAAGGAACGATCAACAATAGACGTCAAATTATCCAAAGATGCATAGGCAGCTGCAGGAACCAAAGAAGTTGGCTGAGCCGACTGTAAGTCGGCTAGGCCGACTTGGGCACTAGCAACAGGTGGAATCGGCTTAGCTGACTTGGAAGTCGGCCTACCGATTCTAGGCAAGCGCTAAGGGTAGTCGGCTTGGCCAACTAAGTAGTCGGCCTGGCCGACTCAGGATAAGCTGCAGAGGCAGTCGGCCTAGCCTGCTGAGTAGCCAGCTTAGCTGACTTTGAGCAAATAGGCAGCCTTGCCTTCTTACTTATAGGGATTTGATCTTCATCAATGATGCAATAATCGCTAGATAGGTACACGACCCCTTTAGCTCGAAAAGTCAAGTCTAGCTGGTTTTTGGCGCTTTTCATGCTTTTCTCGTAGCAAGACTTGCTTCTTGAGTGCCCACTAGTAATCCACTTTTGGCCGATGACTCAATTGTAATCGGCCTTTTCTCAATGGTCTTTTTGAAGTATTCACAGAATTGCTTCTTTAAATCAGAACACAAACAAATAGTACATTCAGGCTAAGATGTAAACCATGCAAAGGCAATACCAGTCAAGGATAAAGGAAAATATCATATTCTCACATAGTCTATATTATCCCAAAATCCCAACTGTGAGAGATATATATTAATGTGTTCCATAGCAGTTGTATCACCTTCACCGCTAAATTTATGAAAATTAGGTACCCGCCAACCATCAGGCTCTCTTACATCATCAAAGTACAATGGATATGGTCTATGATAAGTGGGAACCTGCCATTGAGTGGAGCCAAATGGATTTCTAGTGTGGGCTAAATCCTCTTTAATTCGGCTAGAGCTAGATGTAGCATATGAAGCTGAATTACAAGAATTATCATTAGCACACCTTGCTGAATTTTCATTGATTCGGCTAGAATCATATGAAGCCGAATTATGAATATGAGTGTTGACATATGGTGCTGAATTTTGAGAGTAATTGGCAAAATAATTAGCATTGCCATAGCCAATTCTCTCATTCATCGGCATGTCTTGTGGTGGCACTACATATTGCGAACTTATAGCCGATGAATATGGATTTACTTGTTGAATGTTGCTAGAAGAATCAAAACTAAAATAATTTTCAGCAAGCATTGGCTCTTGATCATGATATGTATAACTAGAAGAACTAGCCGATGTAACATATCTAGTATCATCATAACTAGCAACACCAACATGGCAATTTATATCACTTGCAAAATAATTATAAAAATCATCACATGTGTCTGCAAGTTGTACCTCGGGATAATTGTAGTAGTAACGTGATGAATCACCTTGGTACTCCATGATTTAGAGCTTGACCGCCTTGCTGAATTTTCCAATAAGAAGCACAACACGTTGCAAAATAGCACACGAGATCACAAAGGGTCAAACCTAGATGCAGTCGGCCTTTTTAGGCTGGATTGAATGGTAATGGCGATCTCAAGAGATAGATCAACGGAGAATTAGGACTAGGGCAAAGAGATTCGGCTGCAAAATTGAGCCGAAGCAATCTTCTTCCCCAGCGGAGTCGCCAAAAAGTATGTTGACGTTGAATTTGGTCCAAGCCAACACACCACGAGGGCTTTAGCGTCCGGGCCGCCACGAGCCAAAGAACGCAGCGAGGTAATCAACACCTTTCACGGTGAAGAGCGGCGAGGTTTACGAGCAAACCACCAAAGGATAAGCAATGCGTTTTTGGGATGAAGAACCGGCTAGTTTTCAGGAAAAATAGCAAAGGAACCGGTGAAGCTCTCGCCCGGGAGGGACCCCGTCAGGGCAAGGACGTCGCCGGGTTGCCCTAGGTCGGCCGGCAAGCCTAGGGCGCCATCCTTGATCGCTTGGATCAAGGGATGAACAACATGTTGAGGATTGAGAGGAGAAAGAGGGTAAAAGGAGGTTGTAGATTGGTTTTTGTGTCGATTAATTGGATGGGATCAATCGGCCATGATCCTTTCAAATATATAGAGGGGTGATCTTATCCCAGTAGGAAACAACTCCCATACACGATCTCCAAGTTTCATACGTCCAAAAATAGGTATAAACTAATTTGGGAAGCCAAATCGACTTAGAAAACAGCCCCGAACTGGCCAGGCCAACTCTCAAGTCGGCTAGGCCGGTTTTCACGGGCCCAAGAGGCTGTCTTCAGGCTGAAAACAGCCCAAGCCGGCTTAGCCGACTTGTTGAGCCGGCCAGGCCGACTGGCAGGCAGAAATTCCTGATTAAATCCTCCGAAATTCATAATTAATTCATCCGGACTCCAAACAGGGTGAACCATATATGTTTTTTGATCAGCTCAACAAGAGGAACGCAATGGTGAAGTCCTTTTTTGCATTTGAGTACTTTGGCCAAGTCGGCCTGGCCGGTTTAGGGAGTTGGCTCAGCCGACTCTGGCTGGTTCAGGAGTTAAAAAGTGGTTTTCCTCGCTCAAGCACCAAATTTGATGATCCGAGGTTGCTCTCTGGTCTTCTTGATGACAGAAACATGATGACAATATCCATTATGCCCTCTGGATAATTTTGGGTGTCAACAGGGTGCATATAGGGGATTGCACAGGTGGTGCCAAGTAGGGATCAGTGGTGACAGCTTGGTTAATGTGAAGGTCCCCAACGTCGACGTGGTTCCTGGTGAAATCTCATTATTCAGCCCCGATGTACATAGACATTCTCAACTTAGGGTCTATTTAGCACAGCTTCATGAGTTACTTGTAAGCTGTTTTTTTTACCAAACATTCTTTTTTTGAAACAGTTCATAGGGTTTTTTTTTAAAAAAAAATGTTCATGGGATAAAGCTCCTTTTTATGCTCTCACAAAGGAATGGAGAGAGATGACTCTGAAAAAGTAGTTTTCACATTTCCCTGTCTAAGCCATATATAAATTTGTTGGTGAAGCTGTTTTGACAAACGTTTTTTTTGCAAAACAGTATATCTTCACCGAGAAAGCTACTCATGATGTTGTTTTCCAAAGAAAACAGCTTCATTGGTGAATAGCTGTGCCAAACAAGGCCTTAAATAAACTTCTTTGGAAACTAAAACTTCCACTAAATATTTTTTTTTCTTTGGTGTCTTCGTCGTATGTAAAGGAGCCATTCTACATGCCATGCCCGTTCTTGCGCAGTTCCACATAGTATTGATTAGCAGCACATCGAGAAATTAGTTTTTTTGTTGGCAGTACACATTTCACATGCAACGAAAACTGACCTAGTGTTTGTAGCAGTATGGTAAATCATGCTTGTACTAATATAATGCATACCTTTTTCGTCCTTAATAAATGTAGGAGAAATAAAATTGGTGGAACTACTAGTTGTATTGTTGAGTATGCATACCTTTTTCGTCGTAAATGTAGGAGGAATGCAGTGGAATTACTAGTTGTATTGTTGAGTCTCGTGGACAGATTACATATAAGAGTACAATGCTTGGAGGACAGAAAACTTCCAATAGAGATAACACATATATATAATAATCTACAATATCTGGAGACATCCCAATATACACTTAACATCTCCGTAGTCACAGTACATGGAAGTGATTGTGAAGCTAAAGGTTGTAATTCAATCCAGCACTCAATATAATCTGATTCACTCTGAGAGTGACATCATAGGTATTAAAGTGCCAGACGAACTTTAATCTGTTTCACTAACATCCCAATGTTGCGATATAATCGGTCCTCTATCCTCCCTCCCTCCCTCCCTGTGGAAAAGGCAAGGCCTGTAAATGGTAAATGGTGATGTTTCGGATCTAATGTACCGCATGCATTATTATTATTATATATTATACAACAATAGTACATGAGTACATGACAAATGATATGCTTGGATAGATTTCATTTGGACGATATATAATGTTGGTTCTGAATCATCTATTACTCCTTTCCTAATTTCTCTCTCTCTCTCTAGTAGTACATATCAGTGCTGGTAGCTAGCTAGCTAACTAGAACTGCATCATAGGAAGTAGCTAATAGCGGTGGCATTCCAATTACATGTAGTAGTATAACACGGAGTAGAACCGACGTGGCATGTATACATGATCAACAAAAAATTTCAAGAAACAAGAACCTTTTATTTACCTCTGCATCTATACTAGTATTTTCAGCTCATGATCATCGCCCAAAGCATTGGTGCTGTAACAGCAATGATGCAGAGTGGCAACATCTGTAGCTTTTCCATCCAGCTATGAGTGTATGTTGCGGTCACGTAAAGCACGAAGGGAGCATAAACAATTGCGAAAGCAAATTGAAATGCCTGTAAATACAAGAGAAGATGTGCATGGGATTAGATCGTCTAGTAAGGACTTAGGATAGAGGGCTCATATTGAGCAACAAGAATAGGGGTGACACTGATCCATCATCAGAAGTTGTGTCGGCACACCATGCCACTGCCGGTGCATCATATCACTACCAGTTGTGCTAGAGCCACAGTCGTAAGCCCAGGATAGGTCAATATTTGATGAACTTTATGAGCCGGAGACACATCACTACCGGTTAAAGCTACATCCCGGTAGTAATATAGTTGAAGATCACTGCTGGGTTCACCACCCGACAATGATATGTTACTGCTGATTTTTGGCTTGACTTGGCAGTGAAAACTAACGTAACAATACTGACGGTTTTTCCATGACCGGTAGTGTATTCTATCATTGAATCCACCTACTGCCAGTATGCTATATATATTCTCAACCGTTGAATCCACCTACCACTGCTGCTTCTATAAATCGTATATCGAAACAGCTAAGGGTGCAAAGGGTTAACATTTAGGTGCACCTTCAAACCTCTTTAGTTTAAATATTTATGCTACGTTTCAAAAATTTTGGACAAGTAGTAGTATAAATACTTGAACTAAAGAGGTCTAAAGGTGCATGTACCTAACACTCACCAATTTGCACCCCTAGAAACAACTGATTTCTTCTATTCTCCACAGTTTCCCTTCATAGTCATTTGTAGTCTGAAGATACAGTCTTTGTTGGGGGAACCCTATTTCTGGATGAAAGCCTCCACATATACACCTTCCAGTTCAGAATGAAAATCCACTTCCATCCCACTGAAAGAACACGAAAACATAAACTTCTAATGAAAATCAGAAGAAATGGCCAGAAATTAGACAAACACGGCCTCAAAACCTAATTAACCATACATATTTGGGAGTTGGGACTGTCTTACTTTCTACCTCGAACTCCAACACCAGTGTATCGCCCACACTAATTGCACTCAATGAGAGAGAGCTCTGGTCTGGGTAGTTTACCATGCGAGGCAAATGACCTGAACGGGGATGCCATCCATATGGTGAGGACCCCAAATGGTGTCTCTCTATTGGCCAAAGTCGATGCTGACAAGCTAGGACCGGGAGATTGGGGATGAATGGGCCAACATTTTTTTTTTTTTTGCGAAAATGGGCCAACAATTGGTTAACCACGTACACATTGACAAAAATAAAGACATGGGACCTCATGTCACTGCTGATCATCATGCTGGGGCGAGAGAAGAACCGACAGTGATTCTAGAGTCCACCAAATTATTGAAGACATGATGATTAGAGTCTACCAAAATAAAGATTAGTGTTTGTAATTGTGATAATTTCTAGCATTTATTTTTTTATATTGCGTCTAGTGAGAATTAACGTCGACACACCAATAAATTTCTGGGATTTCTCCATTATAGCGTGTCTTCTGAAAAAACATTAATGTGGAGCCTATATTAGTAATATTAAGATAAGAAAATATATATACGGTTTTATAATTATGATGTAGTCATATATCTTATCTGTGAGAAATGTGATATCAATGACATTTTTTATTATAATTGTCTGATGCGTTACAATAATAACCACCGAGTGTTGTTTTGAGCCAGTAGTGACGCTCAACAATTCACTGCTGGTTATGGCACCGGTCCGGCAATGCTCTCCACTAGTACTACAGTAAATTTAACTAAGGCAGGAAAATTGATTAACCTAGGCGGGCAACCACTCCGATGAAAGGTCACGGTTAATCCAGCCTTAATGGTGGCGGTTGGCTAACTGACTTGATTAATCGCTTAACCGAGGTGGTCACACTAAGCAGCATGTCTAAGGTTATTAGATTAAAATAATAAAAAAACATCGTTGAGCCCGGTGTGCCAATCCAAGAAGCGTTGCTGGGGCCACGCCCTCGCCCAACAACACACCATGGTCGCCGCTTGCTGGATCTGCTGCAATGGAGAAGAGCCGTTGGGGCTGCGCCCTTGTGAGCCGCCGCCGGGAACTGGCCCCGCTTGTCGTGCCGCCATGAGTCAACGCTGGAACCGAGCCACCACTGCCAGGTCTAGGACCCTGCTCAATGAGCCCTCGCGAGCCGCCACCGAGGTAGGACCCCTGTCCGCCGCACACTCGTGAGCTGTTTCAGGGACCGTGCCGCCATGAGTCAACTCTAGAATCGAGCCACCACCGCTAGAGAGGTGGAGGCCGCTGCTGCATTAGAGGTGGGTGGGGTGGCCACATGAGGTGTGGACAGGGCTGGCCGGAGGTGGAGATGCATGGGGGCCTACCGGAGGTGGTGGTGGAGGGCTCTAGCTTGCCGCACCTTTGCAAGCCGCTTAGGGCGGAGTAGTAATCATCGCCAGTGGTGCAGGGTGCCACCGCACTAGAGGTGGAAGTGGACGGATGGATGTGGAGGTGGAGGGGGCTGGCCAAAAGGTTGAGGTGTTGGGAGGCTGTCGGAGGTGGAGGGTCGGTCGGAGTGGAGGGAGAAGGGGCATCACGTACACATTTGTGAGACAGAAGGAGCGAGGGCTTTTTTGTGTGTGAGAGAGACTGAGAGAGGGTGCTCGACATTCAAGCGGGGAGGGGAAGGAGATATCTTTTTAGTGAAGAAGCACAAAAGAGACATCTCACACATTGCGATCACTCCTTCAACCTAATTCATTTGTACTTCTTCACGGTTGAGATGGATTGGACACAACAGTTATACATGATTCATTTGCAAGACACTACTATATGATTCATTTTGCAAGACACCCCGAAAACTAAACTGAGGTGGGCTTCTATTTTAGCCCGTCATGATTAATGCCTCGATTAATGGAGGCGGATACTTTTGCCTACCAGGAAAATTGATTTGCCGTGGCTTATGTCCTAAGATGACCACTTCGGAAAATATCCTATTTTCCGAGGCGGTCGTCATATAGTGCCCACCACTATAAATCGATTAACCGAGGTCGACACATTATGAGGCCCGCCTTGCAAAATACTGAGGCCCAATGAAGACCAAAAAGCATGGTATCAGGGTTACACTATATATATAACTGAGTGAAACTGTACTCACTTCATCCACCCACCCGCCTTAGCCCCATGCGGCACGACTCTGCTCGCCGACCCGCGCGACATCACCCAATGATGTGTGACTTCTCACCCACTACCACCACTCCACCGCACACACACTGCCTCACCTCTGATGCCCTCTCTGTCTACCCTAGCGCCACCTTCCTCCCACGGTGACACCCCTCCCCGCAGTGCCGTTCCTCCTATCCCGGCAATGCTCCACTAGTTGGTGTACCGCGTGCACCTCCACCTACCTTCGTACCTACCTTTACCTCTGCGGGATCTGCCTCGTGACGGTGGGATCCACGAGGAGATGGTGGGATCTGCCTCCCGACGGCCGAGGTCTACGAGGAGGCGGTGGGATTCACGAGGAGGCTTCAGCGGGATCCCCTGCGAGCGACTGGCGAGGTGGCGGTGGCGTGCGGGGCCCGCCCGACTGCTCCTCTTCTGCCTCCGCGAGCGACACGGATAAACGTCGGCAGCGCGCGGGAAGCCCAAATGCACCGTCGTCGGTGCCTGAATCTACGCCAGTGGCCGCCGGATCCTGATCGAGCAACCCCGACAATCCCGATGGCGACCTAGGTGGCGGAGGCAGGCCCAACCATGGCTGGGAAAGATTTAACAGTGGGCTCCAAATAGGCTCGCGTGCTGGTTCATTGGTTTTTTTTTTGTTTTTTAATGATTAAATATGCCCGTCTTAGTTATCAATTAATCGTGGCGGGCACAGGCGACCGCCGCGGTGAGGTCACGATTTACGGTGACCTTTCCACCGCAGCAGATGACTTTGCCCGCCAGAGAAAACCGAAATTGTCCGCCACAGAAAAGATTTATGTAGGGATCCATTTATGTAGTAGTGTGTCAGGTTGGCAAACCGGCAGTGATAGACCATCCTGATCAGTCATCCCTGCAAGTTGTCCAGTGCAAGACGCAATTTAAGCCGTGGTGGAGGGTTTCTACCCGGCAGTAGTTGCAATTCATATGTGTGTGCAGTGCTATATTCTAAAAGCTGCATAGTACTGAAATAATTTTTTCTCGCAAAAGAAAGCCTTAGGGCCGAATTAAAAACCTAATATATACCATTGATTGCTAAAAGAAGTGATTTTTAGAGATGTCTTTTTAGAGAGTTTTCGGTTCACCCTATGTCGGTCGGTTTTGTTAATGCCACTATTTTTTATCGTAATAGAAGTTGTCAAAAATATGGGAAAAATCTTGGTCTAGTAAGAGGCCATGAGGACTAATCGTTATCACAAGATTTAATTTTTTTTGGTTCATAATTCAACCCAGCACAATATCAATGGTTTGCAGAGGATTTGAATTGTGGGTATTTAAGTTTTTTGTGTTATTGATTGAACCATGCAAGCAAAGCAACGAAGGGGGGCGAGATTTAATTACACTGCTGGGTCGATCGCAGGTCCTTGCAATCATGATGATTCATAAATAATATGCAAGACAGAGGAGGGGAAGGAAGGAAGGAAGGAAGAAGAGAAGAGAAGACTGGAAATGAGATTGGAGCCGGCAAAGTTACTGACCGAGCAGCTGTAGGATATGCGCTCGCCAAGCGAGTGCGATGTCGCCCCTGCCGCTGCCGCCGGCGTCTGGTCCTTCTTCCCATCGCCGCTGGCGCTGTCGAGGAAGCCGCCTTTCATCGCCGGTGAGGTGGTGTTCGCTGCACTCTCCGATCTGTCGTCTGAGAGAGCAGTGTTATGAAGGGGTTACCTTTGCATTTTCTCTCGTTTTTAGCTTTATAGATATAGGAAAGAACGGAGTGAAATACGCGGTTTGTATTTTCTCTCGGCAGTCAGCAATGGTGGGCGGCCGAAAATGCGTGATTATCTTTCTCATCGTGAAAGGAAAGCAGCAAATATGCGGTAAAAGTTTTTTTTTTTAAAAAAAAAAAAGAAGTGTAGCGGTCGCGCAAGCAGCTCTGCGTTTTTACTTGGTACTTTTGACGCGAGTAAAATTCGGTGCATGCTCCCCTTTTGTTTTTTTTGAGCATTATGCTCCCCTTTTGTTGATTCTTGTTCGGTGGAGACTCCCTTTTGACGCAAGTAAATTCTCGTTCTCGGTGCATGCTGACCTCTTGATTCTTGACGCTAATGAAAGTAAGTTAGGTGCAGGCTCCCTTTTGACGCCACTAAATTCGGTGAGCACTGAAGACGACGACGCGAGACAGAACAGAAGGATGAGTACGGTTATCCAGAACGCTTCGGTCCGGCCGTCCCAGTCCAGCTCGCTACATCGTCGCAGGACGACCATCCGGTCTTGGTTAGCGACACCTCCTTTCCAGGCCGCCTCTTGAACCCCACCAAGCGAGTGCCGCAGGAGGTGTTGACGTTGACTCACCAATAATTAGTTAGCCTCCCAAGAAACCGCCGCCGCCTAGCACTACTACAGAAATGAATATGCAAGACACTCCATATTCTTTTCCTATCAAAGAATATTTTTTTATTTAGAATAGAATCCTCATTTTTACGAGGATTCTATTATAAAAGGTAGATTATTTTTGCAATAGGACTTACAAGCTCTACCTAATCTTATAAAAAATTCCCATATAAATGGGTTTAGGACTAGTACATCATATTAATAAGAGTGTAAAGGCTTTCATTCTATAAATTTTTCTAAAAAAATCATTTCATTGCAGTTAATCATGAACTTCTAATGTTCCTAAATTCTATGGCCACTCCCAGTCTTGACAATTCACAATAAAATAACTATTATTCTTTTAACTTAACTATTTATTATTTTAAACTAGCTGCCATGGTAAAATTGGTAGACACGCTGCTCTTAGGAAGCCGTGGCGGACGCCTTCGTGGTAGATGCCTCTTTTTACCGGCCATGGTTAATGCCCCGATTAACGGAGGCAAGCATTTTTTATTTACCAAGGCGGATACTTATGCCCGCCGTAGGCACATTAAAATGCCCGCCACGGTTAATAGGCATTAACCGCGGCGGACATCATAAGGTGCCCACCTCACTAAAACTATTTTCCAAGGCGGGCAAATTATAAGGCCCGCCTCCTAAAATACACAGGCCCATCCCGGCCGATATGTGCTCACCGTATATATACACATCGCTTTTTTGAAAGAAAAATACACATTGCTTAGGTTTTCATTCACTTAGAACCCACTCCCCACTCAACCGCCCGTCTCTCTACGTCTCTCTATGCGCACCGGCTCCCCTTTGTGGCCCTCTTCCTCGCATAATGGGCGATTGGTAGTGGCCCTTTTCCCTCCCTCGCCACCCAACTTCATCCCCCACTGCCCCTCTTCCTCCCTCAATGGGCATTCGGCCTTGCCCCTATCCCTCCCTTAGCTGAGTGGTCGGGCGACCATTGTGCGGATCCCGACTCCCACGGCGCGGATCCATGGCAGGGCGGCGTGGATCCTCAGCGTGGTGGCCTCCTGCGGCGTCATCGCACGGGGGGCGGATCTAGGGCAGGGCAGCCCCCCATCCACGAGTAGGCGCAGATCAAGGGCGGCGGCGTGGCCAAGTTGGCGGGCGAGTTTCTCCTCCAGCGGGGCCCTGAACGACAATGTTGACGCAGATCCGGCGGCGGTCCCAACATGCTCGCGGTGGCGCTGATCTAGGACAACGGCGGAGACAGTCTCATCCTGCTGCGGGGGCCTATGCTCCTCCAGGTGCTCCGGTGGTACAAATACACGACCGCAGCGGCGGTGCGTGGATGGGCTGTTGGGCTTGTGGATGGGCTCGTCATGGGCTTTTTCTTTTTTTTTTCTGGTTTCATTTACCGTGGCGGGCTTTTTTGCCTGTGATTAACCGTGACCTTCCTATGATAGCGGACGCCCTTGTCCCCTGCGAAAATTGCTAAACGTCAGCTGCGAAAAAATATTTTGTAGTAGCGTGGTAAGGCGGTGCTACCAACAGGTCGCCTAGGCTGCAGAACTGCGTAGATGCATGGCCATTTCTTAGGCAACATTATTGCCCGTATCGCTGTTGTCTACCTTAGCTTTTTGTGTAATATCAAAATTGAACATGTGTTGCCTGATGTAAAGTGCAAGCAGGCAAAATGTTGGAATGCTAAGTCCCGGCTCAACAATACGGAAGGATGAGAGAGGAAAACGGCGTCGTACATGTATCCCTAAAAGTTGCTTTATTATGTACAAATTGTCATAGAAGGTCCAATCACTTGTAGTGAGTGCACCGGCCATTGGATAGAGCTGGGAAGTCCCTCCAGATGGCTGGATTAAAGTTAACGTTGACACCTCCTTTGCGGATGCTAGGTGAAGCCGGTATTGGAGGTGTGATAAGGAACCACAAGGGCGAGTAACGACAATGACGTCTTATTTCGATGTACCTCGATCAGCGGATGAAGCCAAAGGACAGGCGTGCACACGGAGGGTCTACGACCATGACTGGCGTCACACTGGTGCCCTAGCCCAACTATTTTGGAGTCTGATTCAGTCAGGCTGGTCGCCGCGTTGGAAGATGCTAGGGAGGACAGGTCGGAACTCCGTTAGACCATTCCTGTGGCCAAAGAAACTTTCAAGATACTGCCCGAGTGTAAGATTAAAAAGGTTAAGAGGGATTGTAATGGTGTTGCTCATGAACTTGCTCATTTAGTTAGGTGGAATGTGCATACCACGACATGGTTTAGGCAAACTTCTGCGTGCGTCGTTGACATCTTGAAACTGTGCAGCTAGAATATGGTTCAGCCCCGGTTGTAATCATATAGACCTCCTAGAACGCTTGACAAAAACTCGTCATTGGCATGGTTAAAAACTTTTCTACTTATTATCATCTAGCGTTGTAGGCTGCACACGCGCTCTGATGTATGATTGCACGAGGAGCTCACCCCACGTTCTGGTGAGAGATGACCCAAGCTGAACGCCGCCGTCTTGACGTCCTGTCTCCCGATCCTCTCAACCGGTGGGTTCATCTATAGTACTCCCTCCGTTCCAGAAAGCTTGCAACTCGGGTTGCGTCCGATAAAGTAGCTCACCACCAAGTTTTAGCGAATACTATTTATATTTATGACTTCAAATTAATTTATTAAAAAAATACATTTCATAAGGAATCTAATGATATTTGTTTGATAACATGAATATTAATAATTTTTTATCTATAATTAATCAAACTTGAGATACTAAACCATGGTACTGTTCTAGAATTGCATGTTTTTTGGAACGGAGGGAGTAACAGCCAACACCAGCTCTCGCCGTACGTCCTCTACACTCGCGTGTCGGATTGAGCATCGGATCTATCATCCAAGGCCCCAGCTTTGTCAGCGCCCGACTGGTGGTGGGCCTGGTGGCGGGCATCAAAAGACGACGGCATGCCGAGGCGACGATGACGATGACGTCAGAGAGAGTGACGTAATGTCTTCTGCTGCTTCCAAAGAGCCGCGCCTAGCCGTTTGATGAGTTTTTGGGACGCGCGGCTTCCATCCTTTCGGTGGTATTGGACGCATCGAATTTTCTTCCCTTTTGACTTGAAGGGCGCCACTACGTTATACGAATAATGCCAGTGCCACAAAAGAAAAAGTACATGGTATTGGGGGCCTACAAATGCAAGGGCTGCGCTTACCTTGTCCTGGACCTCAGCACCAGCATCCTCAGGATTTTCTTTCGATCTTGCAGCTAAATTAATAGGTTGATCTTGGGCGAGAGAAATGGAACAACAAGTTCTAAGCTGCCAGAGAGGACATCATGGATCTCGGAATAATGACTCTAGGGAGGAGGAGATGCGTGAGCGTTTGTCATCACTGATCCGCCAAAAGGGCCTCACCGGAGGCAGAGATGATTGCTACTGGGTTCTGCTTGCTGACTCGATTAGAGACAGATTTGTGAGAATATCTATTATAGTAACATACGTAACTCGATTCATTCATCGATTAAACTGCATTTGTTAACTGACTGAGTTGATTGTAGGTCATCCTTGAAGGCATCCACGGGAGCTGCTGCCTTGCTACGCACAACGATGATTTCTACCTGGTTGCGGTTGGCATTGCATCCAGTTGCGAGGTCTTTTGGCCAGGGGCAAAAGACCTTGCATGCGTGGTTCACAAAATCATGATGAGGAAGAAACGAAACGCAGCAAATGATTCAGAAGAGATCCTCCATGAATCTGCCATCCGCGGCCTTGTCATCTACCATCTAGTTGGGTGTGAGGCCCGGTTCAGAAGAGCTGACGGCGAGTTCTGGGTGTATATTGCACAATCCTCCGTTGCTTCATCACTTCCTACTCCTAGTTTGGAGTTCGAGATGCAGATGCTGTCGCGAGTTCTGATGCCGCCGAGTGTACTTGCCGCCAGATCGCCGCCGTCGCTGTTAGCCCGAGCAGGTCACCTCGACAACACTGCCTCCTCCTCTTCCTATGCTCCTTTGGTAAGTCACCCAACCGTAACCGTAAAGCACGTTTTCAGTACGATTTGAAATCAATTTTAGGTTCTTATCTTTTAGTGAGCAATTTTATTAGGTTTTTTATTCTTTTTTTAGCAGGTTCCACGATGATTATGTGGAAGCTCACCATTTTGTTTACTTTTAACTATTAGAAGTGTGTAATTTAAAAATACATATAATGTACTTATGGATATTGAATTAGTTTTTGTTACAGCTTAGTATTTACATGTGGATTTGAGAGATGCTTTTGTTCATTTCTTGTAATGAATGATGTGGATAATTTAGATACAAATGAAAAGTTGTTACTTCTTCACAATGGCACATATGGGTAACTATAATAATGCAAACTTGGCAATAATTTACACTATCTTTCATAATAACATATGTAGGTGATTTTTTTTTTTTTTTAGCCTGGGAGATATATTACTCATTAGAGGATATCATCTCTTCAGCAACAATCACATTAATGTGATCAGGGAGAGAGCTTAAGATTTTCCCAAGCCCTTACACACAGCCCTTACACACAATCATACTCACTAGCGGCAATTTCATGAGCCACCCTAATAAAATCTTTGGACACAGATATACATTGAGGCGGCTATTTTCAAATTATCTTTAAGAATGGTAGAGGTGGGCAATTTAGGTTTAAATTTAGGAGTTACTTTAAATTATCTTTCAGAACGACAAAAATAGTTAATTTACACATAGGAGGCTACTTTAAATTATCTTTCCCAATGACAATGGTGAGTAGTTTTGATGCAAATTTAAAGAGTTTTTTTATGAATTTTTTATTACTGGCGGTGTTGGATTCTTTTATATAAGCAAATAGACCTAATGGTTATTATTGGAGGTGATGGTTAGAGTCCACCAGATTATAGGACAGATGTTTCTAATTATATTATGAGAATTTGTAGAATCTATCTTTTTATATAGTGTGGCTGGTGAAAATTGACGCAGGGGCTCCAACGAATTGGTAGGATTTATCTTTTCTTAGCGTGTCTGATGAGAATTAACATGGAGCCTACGTATGAGCCCACCCCTGGTTGGTAATAGTAAGATAAGAAGATTTGATCAATGCAGGCCCTTGTCTCGGTAGGAATTGATAACAACCCTTCCGAAGCAGCCAGTTATTTGCCGCCCGAATTGCCTATGATCATGGCTACTGCCGGCGATACATATACTAGCGGCAATCCGAATATGATCATGGCTACTGCCGGCGGTGGTAGCAGCACTCTAGGCCGCGGTCTTCTTGACTTAATGCAGGAGCTTGCAGCGGCACCGCCTTGGTTCATTACTAGATCATCAGGCGGACGCAGCAGAAATGGTGGCGACGGCGTCCACCCTGCTTTGATTGAATTCTTGATCAGGCTTTTGTGGCGTAACTATGACTTGGAGGCACAACGGCGTATGGAAATATTCTTGGCCTTGGCCAACTCTAACTTGGAGGCAGGAGGACAAACTCATCGGGTTGCCCACCTTCTCCCTGCTGCCGCCAGCACTCCAGTTCAAGAACCGTCGGTAAATCTTGCTCCCACTTCCATCGCCTTTATATCTTTTAATTTCGCAAATCTATATATAGGGGAGCTAAATTGAATAAAGCATGAATATGTGTTTCTTCTTCTTCTCAATAAAAGATACGCTTACAATTAAAATATCATGGATACTTTTTCTTATCAAATAAAAAATACACTAAAAAGTCTCTTTTGTCTTACAGGATATTGCCAAAATGCTCAAAGGTGTTATGGTGCAAGCTTTGGCCGCATTCCTGCCCACGTGCGTGACGGCGTACTCTCAGTTAAATGAGGCTCCAGATCACATCAAGTTCACAACTTTTATTGCCCTGGCGTTCATCACCGTCGGCTTGTTCGTCGGGATCGTGTCCAGATCAGTGGCTCGTCTCGGGCTGGCCTTGCGGCTGGTGTCTTTTTCCGCTATCGCGGTCTTGACGTTCGGCATCGCATCTCAGTTCTCTTCACGTACCTATATCGCTTTCACGGCAGTTGCTGGGGTGGCATTGAATTTGCTCATAATGCTCCTACGATTCTAGGTAAATAAGACCGGATCGATCCACGTTCGATTGGGAGGCTCGTTAATTAATATATAATAAACTGGATAGAGTATATGTTGTACCACCCTCTGTTCTAAATTAAAGGTTGTTTTGTCTTTTTAGATACATAACTTTTTCTATACACCTAAATACATGATATATTTCCAAATGCACAAAAAAATTATGTTTCTAGAAAAGCCAAAACAATTTATAAATTAAAACAGAGGGAATACATAAGATGTAATTCTAGGGACGGTACGGGCATGTATTGTTGACATAGTGCAATTATGATATATGTGTGAAATCTATTCTATAACAAGTGCAACGTGGACTTCACAATTCGGCAAAGAAATTAGGCCAACTTGGGCCCAAAATGAGGACAATGTCGACATGGGCCGTGGCTAGGGCGCCGCACGCGCCAAAGGAGGAGGGTGGGGCACCGCCCCCACACGCGCAGCGCCCCCAGGCGCCGTCTCTGCTTCGCCTCGTCACCGTCCTTTAATAAAGTATTTTCTGTAATTGGAAGATGTAAAAATAAGAAAGAGAATATCTGTAGGAATTTTCTAGAATTACTTAGGGTCTAAGTTAGGTTAGGAAGGCTATAAATACTTGGTAATTGTAATCATATTAAATCAATAATAGAAGGGGTAATACTCATCTACTCTCTCTCTATCCGCTGCCGCCTCTCTCCCCGCACGCCGCGCACAACGCCGTTGCCACCTCCTTGACGCATGCCGCCGCCGCCTCCGGGCCATCGCCCAGGGCTACCACGTGTCCCTCTATGCTAGGCCTCTTATAACTGGTATCCGGAGTAATGTACGATCCATGGCCGCCACCACAACCATGAACATGAACATCGAGGAGGGACATCAAAGCTGCACTAGTAAGTTTCGAGCACCAATTCCGACCTTTGCTACAGCATCAGGACAACAATCAGATCAACGCCGCCAACGACATCACCATCAACATCGACGATGAAACCCCCAAACTAGATGGCAGCCTCAACAACAAGCAGAACGAGTTGGCACCCACCAATGGCGACGTCACCATCAACGCCCACCAACTGTTCGGTGAAAAGACCGACCAGCTGACGCGTGCACGAGCCAACAACATATGTGCCCAGCAAGGATCAGATCGAAGCGCCATCATCAATGACCATGTTATGGAGGAACAACAGGTTAGAATCACCTCCAATAAAATTTCCGTTACTGAATCAACGAACCAATCCCTCTCAGTCAGCACCATGGAAATTACCACAGAGGAGCCAAAAAATTTGCTCATGCCACCAACAGCACAGCCTCTATCCATGCCACCTCAACGACAACAGCATGCTGTCGTTCGACAGTAACAACAAAGATCCAGGCCCCAAGGAGACGCCAAACTACATCACAGTTCTCAAATCAGGACAATAGATCGACTACAACAGCTATCCTCTAGTCACAATAATTAATCTGGCCCTGACGACAGCAACAGCAGAATGCTGCCACGTGGAGTTCAAGGAAACAATTCAGATAAATATTTCAAGAAAATCACCAGCAGCAATCAGATTAGCAAGATTAGCCAACCAGGACAAGAGGTAACACATAAATTTCAAATAATATTTTTGCACTACACAACAATAGCAAATTCAATAGTGCAGCTAGATGCAACACTGGAGACACTTCCCTGTAATTTTTTTCATCGCACCAACACCATCACAACTGCATTTGCTGTCATATTTTGGAAGTGGTTGCAAAACCGGAAGCACTATGACTGCCATTTGCCATGGATAACAATGCAAAATATTTATTAGCTTGGCTCATTGGCTCCATGTCCTATGTCCTCAGCAATCAGGTATGAACTATTTTTTAGTAAAAATATTTCCGCACATACACCTAACAGAAAATATAGAGGCAACGGACATGGAATACTTTTGCCCATGCAAGCTACACAAATTCACCTCTTCATCAACGGGTAGCAACAACCACATCAAGTAGAGGAACATCCATGAACGCTTGACAACCACAATGCAGCTGAAACGGGAGACACCTCCTCCAACAACCCCAGCAAATAAGACAACATCCTACATCACCCCGTCAACAACATTGCTACCACGAGGCTATGGTGCCAATATAAATTTGCATGACACCCTCCACTACAACGACTATTGCCTTCAGCCAAACGCCTACATTATTGGTGAGTTCATACTCATGATCATCTCAGATATAACACTGTCCACAATATACCACCACTTCTGGGTCCACGTCCTCCACAACTTCAAAAACAGTCTCCATGACTTCAACACGATGCCAAGAATCATGTCGCACCTCTACATTGACACCAACGACTATCAGAGAAGGGGAGTGCTATAATAAGTGCAATGTGGACTTCATAATTCGGCAAAGAAATTGGGCCAACTTGGGTCCAAAAAGAGGACAATGCTGACATGGACCGTGGCTAGGGCTCCGCACGCGCCAAGGAGGAGGGTGGGGCGCCGCCCCACGCGCGCAATGCGCCCAAGCGCCATCTCCGCTTCGCCGCGTTACCTTTCCATTAATAAAATATTTTCTATAATTGGGAAATATACAAATAAGAAAGAGAATATCCGCGGGAATTCTCTAGAATTGCTTAGGGTCTAAGTTAGGTTAGTAAGACTATAAATAATTAGAAATTGTAATCAGACCAAATCAATAATAGAAGAGGTAATTCCCATCTACTCTCTCTAGCCGCTGCCGCCTCTCTCCCCGTGCACCGCGTGCAGCGCTGCCGCTGCCTCCCTGCCGCACGCCACCACCGCCGCCACCGCCTCCGTGCCATTGCCTAGGGCTGCCACGTGCCCCCTGTGGTAAGCCTCTTATATATTCACTTGGCATCAAATTGAGGACCAACGACAGGTCCTTTGCTTTCTGCTGCACTAGTTTGCATGGTGGCTGGTGGCAGATTTTTTTTTTTTTTTTTTGTTGACGTTAAGGCTGGTGGCAGATTCGACATCCTTTGTTTTCTTTCGTGATAATGAAGTGTACCTGCTGTCCGGTTTGTGGTTGGCGCCGCGTGTGCCGTGCGCATGTATGCTCGAGCTGGTGGGGGCTGGGATGGAATGCTGGCGGGCTGCAGGCTCATATATGATTCTGTTCGTGATGGTCCACATCAAACTAATCTTATGATGGGCTTTGAGGCTCATGTTTTGCTTTTCTATGGGCCGATATGGAATTGAAAATTCTTTTTCGGTACCTCAAACTCCAAACATGGCGGTTTCATCCTTCTGTACTTGGAAAACTCGCTAAACGAATATCCAAACCATAAATCAAATTCTAATCTTCAAAAAAATTAGAATAAATAATATTCTAAATAAAATATTTTGGAGACTACAATATTAAACTGTCGTAGTTATGGATTTGGGTATCCTTGCCGCCTGAAAAAGAGTCGAACTATGACAGGGTGCAACCAACAAATACGGCCGACAAAAGACCTAACTCGGATGAAGTATACTAGCAATTTGGAAAGCAAGCTATCGATTGCGAAGCCTTGGAAGCTAAGATGGCAGTGCTGGCGCTCGAACGTCCAATGAAGAATTCCATCGGACGCCAAGTCCGCCAGCCTGACACGCCACCCTGCAAACGCACGACACATCGGAACACTCGTCCGCCCCGCCTACTATTGTTCACACCGCCTGACCCATCTCTTAAAAAAAAGCCTGCCCAACATGCAACAATGGGGCTACACTCAACATGCAACAAACATGCAACAATGGGGCTACAGTCAACATGCAACAATGGGGCTACACTCTGAATGGGAAAAAGCACTATGCCTACAAAGTTCGCATGCAATGCTTGTTGCATAAGCTACTGCGCCTAGTCATGCAGCGCATGCAGTTGCCTCGTGCCTTTGTCTGCTGATGCCCGCCTCGTGCCTGGAGCATGCAGGTGGAGACCGTATCTGCATGAGCCTGCTTAATTAGTACTTATACTATGCAACATGCAAGTATTTCTGCAAACATATATTGGAAACGAGTGAAATATTTTAAAAATACGTTTGCGACATCTAAAAAACATTACATTTTAAATGAACGCTTACAACATATGTCTAAAACATAAACGACATTGCCACACATCTAGATGAAACACGCACAATGTATATTTGAAACAAGTGAAACATTTGGAACATACATCTGCAAAATACATGTATAGCCACTTCAAAATTTAGCATTTGAAACACCTAACAATAACTCCTGCAACAACAACAAAAATACTAATGCAACAAAACAATATTACTTGTAGAAACATCAGAACTGCAAAGTCAAATTTATTCAGCTGCAACATAGAAGCGCTGCCTTCACGAAGTCATTTGGCAAAGAAGAAAGATACCCCCATGGCAACACCAATTCTCATCGCAACATCTAAAAATCAACCATTCCAGCATTCACAAATCAAACATTGAGCATCACAAATACTATAGAGTGGAGCAAGGACTACTACACAAATTTTTACCGCGACGGGCGTTTTTGCTTTACCGCAGCGGGCAAACTCATCCGCCGCGGTGAGAAGGTCACGGTAAATCATGGCCTCACCGCAGCCTGAGTTTTTGCCCGCTGCGGTTAACACTCATTAATCACGGCGGGCGGCTTATGTTGCCCGCTGCGGTAAATCGATTTGCCGTAGCGGACGACATAGGTCGGCTGCAGCGGACGACATATGTCAGCTGCCGCAGTTAAGACTTTTAATCGTGGTTAGGTCATATTCCCTCTTTGTTGGTAGACCACAGACAAAAACTCCCTAACTGTCTTGTACCTGACCTACCCTAGAATATAAGGTGAGATCGGATCCTACAAAGAGGGAAGAGGCCGAACAGAGCGAACTATAGCCAATAGAACAAAGCATTCCACTCAGCCCCGACCCCCCAAGGATCGCGACCGGCTCTCACTCGACACCAAGGGCAGAGCACCTCCACTCTCATCGTCTTCCTCCTCTCCAGCAACGAGAAGACTTACTAGCAGCGAGCTAACACCCTACCAAATCTCTTCCTACACCCCCCGCGGATTTTTGGTTACTCTTGATTGTAAGGATAATATGCTGCTGGATGTACGGTATCATTGGCCCAAAACAGGATAAAGTGCCATGTCTACTCTGTGATCTATGTGTTCTTGAGTCCACCCAAGCCCTCCTGACACCGATTCGAACACAATGCTTGCCACATTTTTGACCCCGCGACAGCTGGCGTGCCAGGTAGGGGGCAGTGTCAAGTGAGATATGGGCTCTACGGTGGCAAGAGCCACCTGCCTCTTCGCCGGAGCAAGCAGCGCCGCCCCAGACGGCGCGTCTGCTTCCCCGGTGGGAGCTCCAAAGCCAGTGCAAGGATTGCTTCTGTAAATGAAATAAGAAGGTGCCAGTCCACAGTCTGTTGATAGTGTCGATTGAGTTGCCTGGGATCCTGTAGTTTGTCTATGTGTTCCACCAGCTGGCGGCAATCTAGTAGATTTGCGTATCAATTCAGTATGTACTCATCTGTATGCAGCTAGGAATGTTTCTGTTAAGAGAACAATGTACGTTTCAACATAGCTGTTCCATGAGCAGAGGGATGTCACTTCAGCAACGACTGAGAAGCAAACGCCACAAGTGTACATTTTGATCAAATTGCCTTGCATAGTCCAGTCAGTTCATCTTTAATAGTTAATAGCCATCCAAGACGAGAATTTGTTGCCGCCACACAGCCATACAAAGTCACAGATGGTGGTACATATTTTCATGCTAGGGGTGGCAAAATTTAAACTGACAACCATAGATTCACAGTAGGGTACATACATAGTGCCATCAGTTCAGCAGCCCCTTTTAAATTTCCTTGAGCTCACAAGACATTGAGTCTGTGGCACTAAGCAAACAAAATTGTGATGCTTAATGCATGAGCGTTCTGGAGTGTAGTCATGATGAACCAATGATGCATGGACAATTTCGAATGACTCAGCACCAATGGTTTGAATACATCAAAATTAGAAGCTTTGATGCCTATTATATATAGTCCTAGTAAAATGACTCTTAGTCATAGGAGAAAACCAAAATACTATTGTGAGCCACTAACTTGGTGAAGCATAAACGTTGATTGATTTACCATTATCTAACCACTAAATTCCAACAGCATTCCATTCTTAATTAAGACAAAACGTATGATGTGTGTCATTCTCTATCATCTAAATTTCTCTCGTATTCCGTCGGTAATGATTCCAAAATGTGTCATATGGAGCAAAAACTATATGCGGTGACACAAGTGCAACACGAAGACAGCGTGCCGTAGGTGGGACAAGCGCAAAAGTGCACATAGGACATGCAAGCAGTTCGACAAGATCATGATTGAAGTAGATTGGTACGTTTGCTAATTTGTGAGGGTTTTCTTACTTCTTGCTGCTAAGATTTGTAGCTGTGGAGGAATTAATAAAAAAAGTATTTCTATCAATTATTCCCATTCCACACCGTTATCTTGAACCCCACGTTGTAACACCTTTGGTATCAGGTTCTAGTATCGATCCCTACCATGCGACGAAGAAGGCAACCAATGAGGCCACCACATACACCCACGCCATGGCCATCCATCAGGCTCATCCATCGTCCCTGACTTTCCATAAATACACCATGATGATGCAATGGATGCTGTGGTGTTTTTTTTTTAAAGGACGGCAAAAGCTTTGCCGCGATTTCTATTAGACGAATAAAGAAAAAAGAAGGCAAGTGCCCCGCCCAGTTTTTGAAGTGAAAACTGGCGAAAACCACACAACTGGGGAGAGCAGCGCTTATCCCACACCACTCAACTCGCGCCACAAAAGCGCCCACTCAACTCATCGCTTGGTCGGATTGGGACCTCGACACAAGCCTCTAAAACCTCAGTCGGATTGGGTCGTCGACACGAGCAACCACTACACACCACTAAAACTCGGTCGGATTGGGTCATTGACACGAGTCTCTACTCCACCACTCCACTTGTAGCTCACCAATGAGCCAACAAGCAAAACCACCACTAAAACATCTAGCAAAAACAAAAACAACTAAAAATAAACTACACCTACTCCACCACTGGCACCACCCTCGCAACACAACAGCGGAAATGACGAACTAGCCCTGCCGCGAAACATCCTGACCGAGTCGAACTCCACAACGACGCCTTCAAGAAGGTTACGACGCCCAAGCGCCATCTTCTCCCGTCCAAGCCAGACTGGGTTTTCACCCGTGAAGAGTGTTGGGGGTGTAACGCCCTCTACAGGGGAACGGCACCCGCAGGTGTCGCCGTCGCCGCCTTTCAGCCAAAAACCCCCAGACGGACGAAAGTCAAGATGCCAGGTCCCCGCCAGACACCGAACACGTCGCTGCCAGACATCCTGTAGAAGCCCCACCGGGGGTCGACTCGCCGGCCACTCAAGCAGCCGCAAAGCTGTGCCCGCACCCCACCGACCAGACCACCTGCCGAAGCCAGCCTCCCGCCGCCGCGCACGTCCACCGGCCGCGCATCGTAGTCGTCGCCGTCCATACTCTGCAGGGCCTCAGACCAGCACGCCCATGGGCGCCTTGGCCTCCGTCTTCACAACGATCGCTCCCCGATGGCAAACATGGTCATGGGGGTGGGGGATGGCATAGACGAGGTTCCACCCCCCCCCCCAACGCCAGCACAAGCCCCGGTCAACGACACGAAGCCGGTCACCATCAAGAAAAAGTAGGGGACGAGCAGAGAGGGAGGGAGTCCCTCCGCCCTGCGCCGGCAAAGGGCACCAAATTTGTAACACCCTGTGTTTTGCATCATCCTAAAAGTCACTAAAAATTTGAACTTTTTAGAATTTACAACAAATTAAAACTTGACTAATTTATTTTCCTAGCAAAACCTATTTTCTTAAATAAAATGTTTTTCTAAAACCCTTGCATTAAAATTCATCATATAGAACTTAGGGTTTGCATGAATTGTTTGAACGAAGTGCTTGCCTCGTTGTTTGTTGTTGTTCTAGAATTTATTTTGGCGCCCGATAATATTTCCTTGGTCTTCCCTATCAAACAAACCCTTGATCATTTCCCTCCAATAAATATTCCTTGATCATTCTCCTCCATTAAATCTCCTTAACCTTCTCCTTGAATTACCAAAGTCCACTACTTAGTCAATCCCTCTCAAATTCAATCCGAATCCACTCTTGTGTGCTAGTTAGCCCCCTTATCTAATCTTACGGGAGATGAGAAATACATAGATACAAAAGTATGTACATATCTCTTCTCTACTCCTAAAAAGACGAAGGTGGGGACGTCAACAAGGATTCAACGTGCCTCCACTCCCCTGCCTTCCCGACTCCCTCATCCCTCGCAAGTTCCTCGGGAAAAAAAAATCGCATCTCGTGCCCTTCGCCTAGCCGCCGTGGCCGCCGCCCGAGCGACCCCAACATGGACGCGGGGAACAACGCCCGCCTCTCCACCGCCGCGCCGCCTCGTGGCGGTGACGGCGGCGGGTGCACCGGCATGGCCCCGCCCTAACTCGGCGGCAGCAACGTGCAACCCGGGCCGCCAAGCATCACCCGATCGGTTGTGTCGCGAGGCGGAGTAGGAATCGCGCGCAACTCCGGCTCGCGACGGGCGGCGCCCGCTTGGCCGCTCGACTCCGGCCTCCGCGCACCGCAGCTCTTCGGCTCCATCCATCGGCCGTACGTGGCTGCGCGCGTATCCCCGCTGCCCCCTGCTGGCCGGCGCCCCACTCTGCAGCCTGCAGCACCCCAGCAGGCAGCAGGCGGCAGGTGAGATCCCTACTCTGCTACACCCAGCATGGATTTAGCTTTTGAGCACTGGATTTGTGATTTGTCGATTTCCATTGTTTATACAACCTTACAAAAAGTTAAACGCCAGATTGGATGAATAATAGCAAGCCCACTCCAACCCTGTTACTTATGCTGTCAATGAGGCACTTTTTGCTCATCAAAAAAAAAAAAAAAAAAAAAAAAAAAAAAAAACCGAGGCACTTCTTCTGCTATTGTGTATTGAACACTCGCAAACAAGTACTCCGGTGATTAAACTACTTTTTGTAGGTCTACAAATCAGACGCTTTGTTCTTTCTGCAATGTTTCTTTTGATTGAACACAATCATCTTGACTTTACAGCTTTACACTAAATAAAAACAAAGTACATAGGAGAGGGAGAGGTTAAATGAAATAAAATTGTACAAAGAGGAGTATGTAGGTTCATATAGAGAAGTTGTATATACAACAGCCTGTTTTCAGACAATTAACACAGGTCAAGTCCATAGTTTAGCGTATTTAACAGACTCCAACACTTAGTGACTTCCAGTTTGGCTGAATTTGGGGCGGCCTTGCATTTTTTATTTAAGATGATATTTAAGATGAAATCTCGTGGACCATATTACACTTGGGGTGCCATTCACTGCATATTTGCAAAAAATAATTGAGGTGGGGAAATACTTTCTTCGGATTTGTGTCTGATGAAGGTATTGCCGATCATGGATTTCAAATGAGAGGGGCACCTTGGCTTCACTGAGTTCACCAGAGGCAATGAAGGCTTGTCACTTCATATGCAGTAGTTGTAGCATGTGTTTCTGATGATGAATGGCGAGGTTGTGCTGCTACATTTTGGACTGATGGTCTAACGCAATTGATATGCACACTGCAGCTCGTGTCTCTGGCCCAAGTAGAGATTGGGATCACACAGGATAGTTTGAAACATGAAGATGCTGGGCTATGAACTGCAGTTCACCTTGGAATCCAACAATAGATGGTGGTGATCCAGCATCAGTTGACTGTTCTTGCTTGATTCGAACTGCCATCAGGTATGCTATTTTCAAACAAGGTATGATGACCAACTTGCAGTTGTACTGTTTTACTCAGGCAAAGATGAAGCTGGTTCAGTGAAGTGTTATGATTTAGCCACTCGGTGGTAGCACATGGTTGTCTATGTAGCGTCCATAAGTTGCAACCAAAATTTTATGCATTGTTATTGCTTTCTTCTTATGAAAAAAATTGTTGAATGGAATTAATTCCAGTGATATTGACATGTGTTTACTTACAGGTTTGCATAAAAAATGAAAAATTAGATAATGTGTACCTGTCTTTAATCTTTTTTTTTCTTCTGAAATTTGTAGCAGACCCTGAGATCGTTTCACCTTATCTCTGTAGGTTTGGCTGCCGCCGCCATTGCTGCAATTTCTAGCTGCTACCTCAACATGCAGCGAAAAGGCTAATGCCTTCTAGGAACAGGAGCTCTCCATGAATCAAACAAAAGTTCAGAATATAGTCATGGAGAAAAGCGAGTCTTAGCATTTTATTGTAACCGCGTCTTCTGCTTTGGTAGTACTTTCCAGTATGTGGTGATATGGCTTTTGCCTCCTTTTGATTTTGAATATGTGGTGAACCGATGAATGGTGATGTAGCTCTTGCCTAAGTTGGCGTGTAATGGTTCTTCCCTTATGTGACATCAAATGGATTTTAGTTGCCCCAAATACTGCTACTTGCTCTTTATTGTCTGTGTGTGTGTGTGTGTTCTTGCAAATTTAAGTAGCAGAGGTTACATTTATCTTTCTTGTCTCCAAATACTACTACTACTAATCATGTAGCCGAATGAAGAGTATTTCATTTCTGAACAACAAACTGTGCTGAGACAGCTTGAAGCTATTCTCCATATTTATAGGGTAGCTCAAGCTGGACAAACTGTAGATGCTTTGAGGGAAACCATAAGGCTACCATTCCTTCATCTGGACACTCAGGCTCCAAATGTGACATTTTCAGGAACTTGTCACCCCCCATGTTCAAGCTTGCGTGCCAGATCTCTTGAAGGTTGCTCTAATAAATTGAATTGACAATCTTAGAGACACTGATGGGACCTCGCACGCTGTCAAAAGTGAATCATTAGATTATTGCTACAAACACTCCCCACTTTTATAATACTTGCTCTAAGGAGAGATTACATTATTGATTGTTTCTGGATTGTTTGAGAATGATGTCATGGGAAAATGAAGGAATATATCAATATATTTGTTTTTTTTAGAACTGCTTATTTGTAATTAAAACATGGATGTCTGAACCTTATCTTTTGCTGATGTACTCAGCTTTAATGCCTTTGCTAAACTAAGTCCTTCTATGCATTTTTTCATTCATAACTTGCAGATTGCAAACCTTGTAACAAGCAACATGAGCCTGTATAAGAAGGCGGCACAGTTCATTGTAGTGGCTTGTGTTTTGAGCTGGTCAGGAAACTGGACTAATCTGTATCAGAACTCTGGGTGTTAGCACACCGGGTTGTTATCCTAATTTACTATTTTTTTCTTACTTTTATTGTGTTGAGTTGCATTGAAAATTTTAAAGTTCCCGTAGCAACGCACGGGCATATGCTAGTGTGTATAAATATGTATATGCGTATATGTACACTCTTCATCGAGGCCACCTCCAATCACCACTAGCGTGCAAGCACAGCAACTTAGCAAGCACGGCAGCAACTTGGACTTGGCCCAGCGAACGAGCAGCAGCTGCAGCAGCCATTGCCTCCTCCCTCCCAATCGGCTTGGCCCAAGTGCTAGCCGCGGCCCACGCGAAGCAACGCACAGGCAGCCCTCTCGTCCTGACACAGCCCAGCTCGGCAGAAGCCCTCAGCGCCGCGTCAAGACCGCGTCGTCTCCGCGAGCACGAGGAGCACGGCGTCGAGGATATTTTCTTGGCGGCCGCTGACCTACTGTGAACAACCGCCTTCCTGTATCCATTGACCCCCTGTACTCCACCGCCTCTCTCCTTCGTCGTGTTCCAGCCATCCCGGTAAATATCTCCGGCGAACCGCCATGCTGTGCAGCAGATGCTCGGCTATAAATAGCCTCCATGACCATCGTCGAGGAGCACCTCAGCTCGAGGGTGGGACTGCCGGTTCCGAGGCCTGCGGAGAGGCATCGCGCTTCTGCCTCCACCGTGCTGAACCAAGCACGACGAGCTGCCCCTCTTCCACTTACTTCTCCTCCGTCTTTCTGTTCTGTTCCGCAGCTCACGCCATGGCCGGAGCGCCGCCGCGGCACCTCGCCACCGGTGAACTCCACCCGCCGGAGCTCTATCCTCCTCCCCTCTCTCTTCCTCTCTCACTCTCTCTCTCTCTCCCCTGCTTCCCTTTCCCCTTTGCTCTGTTCGGTCGGACCGGGGGCGACCAAATGGCACCCTACGCCACCCCGTCAGGCCAACCAGAACGCGCCACCACGCCCCAGGACCCCACATGGCAGCGACCTCGTTCCCTTCCCCTATGATGGGTAGACCCGGTCCACTGGAATAGAGAGAGTGAGAACCCTGTCCATCGGATCGGTGCACCACGCCGTGGACACGAGCGACCGGTCAGCGCTGTAGTAAAGGCCATTTGCTTATTCATGCTTTACTTATTCATGCCATTTGCTCTATTATTTGGTGCCATTTAAATTCTAGTTTTGTTTGCCTTGCTTTTATAAAATAATTAGTAACGCGTAGGAAAGGCCCTTCATCGGAATTGGTGGTCGATCTCCGACATTCGTGTATGTGCATATACCATGACACATACCCTAATATGTCTACACCCAATCACCTAAAATGGATAGACGGTAGCTTATAATTGAACACAACGCACACCTAGGGCTATTCGTCAGTATGGCTAACCACCCCACCTCTGTCTATTCTAACCAAGGCACATACGTATCCATGTGTGTGTGTCGTTAACCGAGGACCTACGGAGACTAATCGAGGCCATCTGTAATGGGCTAGTTAGATTAACCGCTTTTAGGTCCACATAATAATATGGTCTGGCTTTTCGCCGGATGACCTTACCATTCTAATCTAACCCGCAGGACTCATTGGGTGGACTCCCTTCAACTATGTCATACTTCAGATTGACATAGTAATGATGACCTCGAGTAACCATCAATCATCCGATAAGGCCAGACCTGTTAAGAACGACCGTTCGCCTATAATGCTATGATTGTTATTTTCTTGTTTAAACCCTTCAGACAACGCTAAGGAAGCGTAAGATAGAAGACGTGGAGAACCTGAAGGATCCCTAAAGCACCACTACACCAAGACAAGGAACAAGGAGCGTCAGAATTGAATCCTCGGATGTGCTCGTCATCGAATGGAGGCAAATCCTAATCCCCACCTATCCCCTACATTAATTACCATTCCTTTAATTACTTCCCTTCTGCCACCTCTATATTTTGCTAGCCTCCACCATACCCAACCCTACCAACCACTAATCTTAATATAACTTAAATCCTCATTCACATAGTGATACTGAATTATGATGAGTTATGAGAATTGTTTGTGATAATATGATTGATGATAAGGTATTGGTTACCTCAATGAATTGTGAATATTATGAACTTGAGGATAATAACTATGGAACTTAATAAATTGGTAAAATTGGACTAAACCCCGACAGGGGGCGAGTGAGGGGTAATTCATGTGATATGGATTACCTTGGCAGGTTCGCCTAGTGAGGGTTCCTGTTGGGAGATACTCGCGTCGGTCACATAAGGACCGGTTCATTTTCCATCTCGCCTAGCCAGAAATTACGTACAACCACATGTCTGTATGGGCAGACTGGATCCCACACCCCGCTGGATTGAAGTATAATTTCGTACCTAGGAGGCCGGTGTAGGCAAGCGGACTATTAGGAGATGACACGGGGAGAACGGCCTGTGGTCTGGTTGGCGTGGTTGCTATGTGATCTTCCACGTTAAGTTTTGGGGTTTATGGTGATGGCCATGTTGTGCACAGATTATATAGATATTTTCACTACGTACAGGGGCGACATCCTCCGTAGCACCATTCGCTACGTACAGGGGTGACGGCCTTCGTAATTGGTTTTCCACTGCATACAGGGACATCATCCTCCATAGTGTGCATTGAAGCTATAGGGATGTTCGTGCTCCGCAGGGCAGGCACTACGTACAGGGGTGATGAGTCACCCTCCGTAGTGTGTTTCCAACCCCTGAGAAGCCGCGGTAGGAATTATATGGATATCTAGGGTGGCGCACCTAAGCGGGTACGGGGTCTTGTTAGGCCTATTTCTACCAATTGTGCATGGTTAGGAATTGTGCCTATCATGTGGGGAAATTTGTACACCTCTGCAGAGTTCTCTGAATCTATTCGAATAGTCACGTCCTTGGAATGGGCAACCGCTGGGATGAGGTCCTAAATGATTAGACTTCCACCAATGTGATAATCTGGTAAGATGTATTTATAATTTGGTAATCTATAACTAATCCGGGAACCGGTGAGGTTGGTAATACCCTGCCAGGGCCCAACCTATCTTTATAATTACTTTACCATACTACCTGTACCTCCGCCTATACCACTAACCACCTCCACATATAGCCTTTCCACCCACCTCCTTCCACCTAAAATTAGGGCTTGCTGAGTACTTTATGTACTCAACCCCTCTCTATTCTATGTTTTTAGGAGTGGAGCTACAAGATAGCACACAAGGATGGAGCTACCAAGGAATACGCAAAGATAGGTCGACTGGAGTCTACCTGAAGACGGAGCTATACGACCACAAGAATGAGCTACTCGAAGACTACCATGACTAGGACACAGAAGTACGCATAAAGCTAGGTTTTGCGTCCGCACTCCAAGTTGCTTGTAGGAATGGAACCACGACATCATAGGGCCGCTGTAGTAAAAGCTCCGATGTATATTATAAAGCCAATGGCCCAAGCTATGTAAAAGCATATGAACCTTGTAATGTGTTTTCCCCTAAATTAATAAAAGTCTGGTTTTTGATATCAATCTTATCTCAATTGTGCGTATCACCTACTGATCCCGGGAGTGGTACATGATGCACAGTGGACCCTAAAAAATTAGGGGCCGACACCAGCCCCCACCGCCCCGCCGGCGAACCCCGACGGAGAAGAGCGGCCTCCATCGGACACGGCACCGCTAGCAGCACCACCACGGTGCCGCAACCATGCCATAGCCGCGGCCGGCCACGCCACCACGGCGTCACCGACGAAGCCTCACCACCACCATTGACAGGGCCCCCGACGGGGCAGACCCGCCGAAGCCGCCTCCGAAGCCATAAGCGCCTCCGAGCACGGCCATCAGCGCCCCCACGCCGGCCACCGCGCACACGCCAGTTGCCCGCGTCGAGAACAACGGATCTGGCCCAAACAAGGCCGGAGGAGCCGCCGGCTGCCGCTTGCCAACCACCGCCGCCACAACTCCGAAGCCACCGTCCCGACCAAAGGACGGCCCGCCTACACTCGCTCCGCGCGGATCCGTCGCAGGGGGCACTAGATCCGGCCGCCAGCACCCCGGATCGGACGTCCCCGGACCACGCTGGCGCAGTCGACCGTAGCCGCCGCCGGGTGCCGCCACGACGACGGCCGAAACCGCCGCTGCTTGCCGGGGAAGGAAGGCCCGCCGCCACCTTCCTTGCGCCCTCGCGGGAGCCCGGCGGCACGCTCTGCGGCGGCGAGGGAGAGGGTGGTGAGGGAGAGGAGACGGCGGCGCGAGGGGAGGTTCCGTCCGTGTCGCCCAGGAGGACGACGCGGACAGGCGGGGAAAGGAACCAGACCCGCTGTGGTGGTTTCTCATAGCTCGTGGAACTAGATCTTACAAATCTTTTGGAAAACCTTGAGGAACTGCCTAACAGAGCGAACTCTGTTAGTCTCTGTTGTCTGTTACGAGCGTCACTATGATTGATATATAATCCAACACAAATCGTGTAACCCACCTTGAATTCTAAGTCATATTTATTTACAGTGACGTTGTGATAAATTGGTCAAAGGCACAGAGAGTTAAAAATGAAAAAAAAAAAAAAAAGTTATAGTGATGCCGTGACAGATTGGTCAAGAAGCGAATTCATAACGAACAGCTAAGGTAAGCAAAGGCAGCAAAGAGTTAAAAAGAAAAAAAAATGTTTGAAATTGCTTAGCGCACATGTCATGTGCCTGCACGCAGTCCTGGTGGCCAAGTTGTTGTTTTTTCACCCAAGGAAATTACTACAGTAAATTAATTCATATTTATTTATAATGACGCTGTGATAGATTGGTCAAAGGCAACGTAGAGTTAAAAAATAAAAAAATATTTACAATGGCACTGTAATGGATTGGTGAGGAAAGCGAATTCATCATCAGCAGATCATCAGCGCAGGTCAGGTAAGCAAAGGCCGCAAAAGGGTTAAAAGAGAAAACAGCAGGTATGGTAAGCAAACGCCGCAAAGAGTTATTAGAAAGAAAAAAAAATGAAATTGCTTAGGGCGTCCCCAATAAAGCTGACTCAGCTAGCTATTTGATATACAGGTCAGCATATAACTTACTCCGTATGTGGAGGAGATAGGAATTACATAGAATATTGAGCCAGCGATTTGCTCGTCGCTTATCTTTGTCCCGAGGCGAAGTAGCACAGCGCGTCCACTAGCATGCAACGCCAGCCTGCTTTTGGAGCGGGGACCATGCATGCAGGTGGGCTCCACGGTGGTGGAAAGAAGGGATGTTGAATAAATAATTATTGTAAATGTGACCCACGTTGTTGAGGTGGCACCAAATAGCTAGCAGCTGACTATTTCCACTGTGGACGCCCTTAGTGCACATGTCATGCGCTTTCATGCAGTCCTGGTGGCCAAGTTGTTGTATTTTTCACCCAAAGAAATTACCACAGTAATTGCTACGTGTCCATGCCGCACACGCAGCCACCAGGCCTCGTCAAACATTGGCTGGGCCAGCATTTGAGTCCATTTTGCCACTTTAGCTCTCCATTACAGGACTAAAAGCATTGAGATGTGCCCGGTGTGTCCATTCGTTCGCCATCTTCCCAGTAATTGTGCTCGTTAGCAAGTCCAAATGCGCCTCTAATTCTTCAACCCACAAAGCTCGAATCTTTAGGTCAGATCAGTCGCAGACCACTAACAACAACTCTAATAACCACCCAGCCCGTACGGTTGCCGCCGGCCTACGTATTATTTTGTTTCGGCCCAACAAATCATATTTTGTTTGCTTGCCCTCTACCATATTGTGTGGCCGGCTGCAGTTTTTGACACCTGCACCGATTTGACACTGAGACAGCAAGAGACTGAAGAAGCCTCGTCTAGTGCTACTGTGCTAGCTCCTCACTCTCCATGGCCGATGGTTTGGGACACTCAGCCAGCACTCGAACGACACAGCACAGACGACCTCATCAAACGTGGCGTTCGGGTCAGGTCGGAAAATTATAAGATCAAATTTTCTTTGCCTGATGAGCCTGACCTGACGCATTTGCGGATCGAGTCGAGCTATTTATTTTCAAACTTTTCCATTTCAGGTTGGGATAATCTTTTTTCTTTTTTGGGACGGAGTCTGGTGGCCCGTGAACATGTCCCCGGCATGAGTCCTAGACACCTCCGCCATGGAGCTTGGTGCAGCGATCATGCCGACCGCACCCAGCACCGACTACACGTAAGGCTATTTTTAAAATATCTATCTACACTACAAAAAAATAGCGAAAGAATTCTTTTTTTAAAAAAAAGGTTTTGTCATAATGCCTCATATGCACCTAATAAATTCTTGTGATCCCTGACGCCGGCCTATAGTCAACTAAAGAACTACTAAAAATGTAACAATTTGCTCCAGGGCCGTTTGCAACTAGCCATAGTACACTCATGCTGATGACGACGATGGTACATCTTTTCTTTCTCGAGTCAGCAAATTAAAACTAACAAGGCTCACAGTTGTGGCATCAGTTCATCAGCCGTCCTTTAACGTTGCACGACACCGGCACTGGGCATGAAGGTTCTGGAGCTCACTACTCATGATAAACAAATGATGCATGAACTGTTTTGAATGACTCGCACATAACACTTTGCGTGCTTCCAACATAGGTATCAGATCGATACTGATGACTACTATATATAGTCATATCATTTACGATGACTATGGTGTGTCTTCCAAGATGTTGCAAGAGGAAGTGCAGACACATACACCTGTGTAAACACAAACTCACTTATGTACCGTTGCTATAGTGATATTTAGATATACGGGGGAAACCTTTGAGATATTGGATGCAACCAAAATATTTTTTAATCAATGGTACTTGCCATGCTAGTTCCTTGAACACAATTAATGGAAACCTTGTTCCCTGGTTAAGAGTCAATTGGTAGCAAGAAATGTTTCTATTTCCCAGCAGAAGCGGTACAATGGCTACCAAACGTGTCTGACACATAGCAATTTAGCATTCAATTGTTTCATCATTTGTACGTGTCCATGTGGAATGGTCAAGTAAACGGGATCGATTTGCGGGGATTCTTGGTTCCATATTTGTATGTTTCTCTTTCACGTTATGAATCCAGACAACCAACTACACCATTCAGTATGTGATTCTAATTCTCATGAGAAATGTTTGTGGACAGATTCTGCATAGGAAAAGTTCTTTAAGAATATAGATGACAGTCTAAGTTTCTCTTGATCAGAATCTAACATGCCCTTAGAATTGAAGGACATAAATCCAACCGCTTGACTCAAATCAATATACTACTTTTTATCCTACTTTTTTTCTTCTTTTCAATGTGTAATTCCTTTTCGTTCTTCACCAACCGCGCCACATGAATGGTTAGACTGGCCTAGGACTTGCCATAGAACCATAGCAGTGCAACACCCAGACATGGTCCCTCTTGGATGTGGCGATCTTTGATGCTCCATGTCCTTAATTGATGTGCCTTGCAGACTGCGCTTAATGGTGAGGGCACACATTTCATGGTGAGTGTAAGGTATCTTTGCAAGTCAATAGAGGCCAAATGCCCAAGCCTAGCATAGGGAGACCATAGAGCTTAATATTCACACTGATATCATGATTTTTATGTGGATTTGCCAAAGGGCCTCTAGTTTAGTTGGTCAGAGAAACCAGCAGCACTCCCCAAGTCCTGGGTTCGACTGCCCTAGGAGCGAATTTCAGGGCAGGTTCAAAAATTCAGGCCGAGTAATTTACTTATTGTGCTCGTTAGCAAGTCCAAATGCGCCTCTAATTCACCACCACAAGTCTCGAATCTTTAGGTCAGATCAGTCGGAGCCCACGAACCACCCAGCCGGTACATACGGGTACTGCCATTCTTTGTTTTATTTTGTTTCGGCCCAACAAAACATATTAATAGGTACCAACACGAGCAAGGTGAGTGACAGGAGCTTGGCCGGCTTGTTTGCTTGGCGCCGTGCCCATCAGGTACCATATTTTGTGGCACTCTACAGTGTTGACACCTGCACCGATTTGGCAACCTACAGCAGACGGTAAGAGATGGATAACCTCAATGCAGCGCTCCTCTCTCTCTCCATGGCGCCATAGGACACTCGTGAGCACTCTAACCACCCTGACGACCTGATCAAACATCGGGTTAAGGTGGTGTTTGGATTGGGTAGAGAAAATGATCAGATCAATTTTTTTTCACCCGAGCCTAAACCTGACGCGTTGGCGAGTTGAGCCGAGCTGTTTTTCAAAATTTTGCATTTTGTATTGGTCAGATTTTTTCGGAGGAGATTGGGCCACAGGTAGAAAATCACGGCCTAAAACCTGACCCAACACACGCGCTGGCAAGAACAGGTACGGTTCAGTAGCCATGAACAGGTCTCCTAGACTCCACAGGACGCCTACGACATGGAGCTCGCTGCACCTATCATGGCGCTCACCACATCGACCACTGCGGTCTGTGCCAAGAGACCTCACAGACGTAAGGTAGGATTAGTCTCAAAATAGCTATCTTTACTATAAAGGAGAAATAACTTATTGGGGGAGGAACCCTCGCCACGGGACCCAATCAGCCCCGTGGCCCTTAATGGATTATATACAACCCCTGACTTCTTCCAAGTGCAGGTATGGCAGACCACTGGAGCACGACGCATAACAAGGACCCTCGCAGAAGGGCTCACCAACATCATCCCAGCCCCAGCCCGCGTGACAGTAGTTTCCGACCTTAACCCGTGACCCCCGATTCGTTTTGTACGCAGGATCTACGGATGACCTTAATCCGCGACCCCCGTTTTGTACCTCAAGGAGCAATAGCTATCATCCCTCTTCTTCTTCTTTTTTTTTTTTAGCAGAACTACACATCTTTATTCAATCGATGTATAGGTATTACAAACACCAAAAGGTGGACTCAAAAGCCATACATGCCGGCCATAATCCTCATGGATTGAGCTACGAGCGATGTTATGAGCATCGACATTTGACTCTCTCCTCTCATGCACAAACTCAACTCTACGAAACAAAGATTTGTTTTCCCTGATTTCTTCAATGACTTGGCCATAAACTCCCTTGAATCCCTGGGCGATGTTCTTCACCACGTTTTGATTATCGCAGGCTAGTCTGAAGCAATTCACCTGGATATCTAGTGCCAAAGCCAAACCTTCACGGCAAGCGATAGCCTCCACTGTCTCCGGATCTGTTATCCCTCGCAGGACCAACGAGGATGCTCCAAAGAATCGACCATTGACATCTCTGGCGATTGCTGAGGCCAAGCTCTTGTCTGTGTTCTTGGACAGGGCAGCGTCCACATTTATCTTCACCATACCAGTCGGAGGGGCAATCCATTTAGGACCACGTCTAGATGCCAGCAGAACGGGTGCCCTCCCTGGTCTCTCTTCGCCGATCTCCTTGATAAACCTCTCAACGAAGTTGTGTGTTGACAAAGGGCTTTGAAACTCCTGTTCGTGGATTGCCTTCCTCCGGGCATACCATATCGCCCACAGTACCACTGAAACTCTTGCTGAATCTTCGGAGGATAGATTCTTGAAGATCGTCGCAAGCCATGCTTTGGCATCCTCCTCTTCTGCTTGACTGATGGCTTGTAATATGTGATCTTTTTCAAGTGCCCATATGCAGCGAGCCACATTGCATTCAATCAGGGAGTGCCTCCATGAATCATGCATTCCACAAAAGAAGCATGCGCTGGTAGGTGCCATGTTCCGACGTTGAAGAACTTCTCCAACCGGAATGGACACTCGAGCCAAACGCCACAGGAAGTTGCTGATTTTTGAGGGTACCCTAACTTGCCAGATCGACTTCCATTCTGCCTTGTTCGCTTGCTGATCGGACCGACCAGCAGTGTTCCTTGATGCATCGACCGATTGATCTCTCTTTTGCACCAACAAGAAGTATGCTGAAGGAACCGAGAATACACCCCTCTTGTCTGGATGCCAAGCCCAAAAATCTGATTGCCCTCTTGTACAGATCGGTATATTGGCAATGATCTCCCTATCGACAGGAGTAAAGAATCGGTGCAGCTTCTCCCAGTCCCAAGCAGACTCCATATGATTTATAATTTCTGCAACAAGCAGTGGTGGGTTTGGTTCTGCAGTCCTTATAGGCCGACGCATGTTACCTGATGGTAGCCAATTCGTCGTCCAGATGCTCGTCAGTTCGCCAGTACCTATTCTTCTGATCAATCCCTCTTTGAGTACCTCCCGTCCATCGATGATTGATCTCCAAATTCTGGAAGGAGAGGACCCCAAATCTGCATCTAGAAAACTCACGCCGGGAAAATATACCGCCTTGAGAACTCTAGCGCTTAGAGAATTCGGTTCCTGGAGAACACGCTGAAAGGATCAAGATGCCCAAGAGGGGGGGTGAATTGGGCTAATTTTAAAAATTCTTGCGGAATTAAACCTACTAGCCCATGATTCACCCCTCGTGCCTATGTGTGTTCCTAGACAATCGATCAACTAAAGTTTTGCACCCTAAGTTCCAAACCTATTCTAGCATGGCAATTCTATGAAAGTAATTGCAAGAATGTAAGGCTAGAAAGTAAATGCAGAAATTAAGGGGACAAGGAACACGGCGATCTTTTTTTTCCCGAGGTATCAGAGAGTCGCCACTCTCCACTAGTCCTCGTTGGAGCACCCGCGCAAGGGTGTCGCTCCCCCTTGATCCTCGCAAGGACCAAGTGCTCTCTAGGGCTGATTCTTCGTCGCTCCGACGCGGTGAATCGCCAAGAACCGCTCACAAGATGAGTTGGGTCATCCACAAGCACTGCCGGATGATCACCAAGCTCCAATCACCACCAAGCCGTCTAGGTGATGGCGATCACCAAGAGTAACAAGCACAAACTCTCACTTGACCTCGCAAAGCCTAGGGAGAAGAGTGGATGCACACTAGCTACTCTCGATTGCTCATGAACTCATGGATTCTCAAATGAGCAAGAGAGATAAAATGTAGAGGGTGGGGTTGTATTTATAGCCAAGGGCCAAAATCCAACCGTTACCTCGATTTCAGCTCAGACGTGAGCGCCGGACGCGTCCGGCCGACGCGTCCGGCGCTTAGAAACTTTCAAACGGCTGACTAGCCGTTGGGCTACAGTGCGAGCGCCGAACGCGTCCGGGGACAGCGTCCGGCGTGCGTCCGACCGAGGCTGGTCTGCACACCCAAAACTTAGAACTCTCTGTTCCGCGTCCGGCACCCGCCGGACGCCAGGCCAATGCGTCCGCCGCTCAGGGCAGACCGAGGCCAGCTCAAGCATGCGTCGGACGCGTCCGGCGCCCTTGGCTGGCGCGTCCGGCGCCTGTTGAAGTGCCCATTTTCATTTGAAGACCGATCTTTTGAAAATGGCGACAACTCCAAACACTCTCAGGGCTCTCTAGTAACTTCCTAGCGCTAAGATTTCACCAGTGTGCACCACACCTAAACCCGAGACTCGACTAGGTCAAGCTACCCATTTGCACCCCCCTTAATAGTACGACCAAAAGAGAAAAACAAAGTCCTAACGACTAATCCGATGTCTCTCAACACCATCGACAATCGGAACTAACCGTCCTTAACCTTGTCGTCCATCCTTTGAAAACCGAAACGATTTCCATCGATAAGAGGGCATGACAACCAATTGCCTGAGATTCCATTACCATGACCTAACTCCCACTGTTTCTGCAAAACACACGTTAGTCATAGTAATCTATATTGTCATCAATCATCGAAAACCCACATCAAGGGGCCTAGATGCTTTCAATCTCCCCCTTTTTGGTGATTGATGACAACCTCTGGAGTATGAAGATTTTGGTTGAGGTTTTCAAGCATGCTTGGTTCACATGAGCCTTTGACAATAAGAACAAAGGTTAGAATAGCTCATGTGACACCAAGCCAAAATATTTGTGCTCAAATAATCTGCAAAAACGAGTTAGCACAATACAAAGCACATAGCTCATATGGAATCAGAGTAAAACGCGGAAGCCAAGCACTTATGAGCGAAGAGTCAAGTGACATAGAAGGTGATACCAAAACCGAGCAAATGTCACTGACACTGAAAGTACCTCACACATAAAACATACAGTGCATAGAAGTAGATATGATGCATGCAAATGTATCACACAAAAGAACCAAATCACAAAAGAACCAAATGCCAAGAGCTGAGCTCCCCCTAAGTCCTACATACTCCTAACTCTCCCCCTTTGGCATCAAGGACCAAAACCTAAGGCTGAGGGGTAGAAGGAGCAGACGAGCCGGTCTCATGAGCATGTGGAGCAATGACGAACGCTGTAGCATCGTCTGGGCTGTCATCTGAGCTCTGCTGGGACTGAGTGACAGGAGCCTGCTGACCCTCTGGCTGTGGTGCTGGTGGTGAAGCGGTCTGGGTCCCGCTCAACCGACATCAGAATCGTCGCGTCTCCGTGGATGGCACTTTGTGGATTTGGAGCTATCTCTCGGGTGACCCTGTGGCTCTGACGGTGTAGCGAGTGGAAGAGTAGAAGCCACCTGTGGTACTGCCTCAGTAGTAGGAAGAGGATCTGTAGAAGCCACTGAGGAAGGTATAGTGCCTGATGTGCCGGTGCCTGTCATGGGAGGAATCTGCTGCTGCTGAGGTTGCGAGTCATGCTGAATAGGCTATCTCATGTACTCAGGTGTCGCCTCTCCTGTGAGTTCACTGTAGGAAGCCTGATGATGGGCTGCGCCTGAATCTAGAGTGAATAACAGATGAGAGCCAACAGGTGAGAAGCCAGTGGAAATCCGTGGAAAACCAGGGGACACCTGAACTGCTGGAGAAGAAGGTGCTATGCCTGAAGCTGGTAAGCCTATACTCGTGACTAGCACCTGAGAAGGTCCTACTCCCAAAGTCCGTCCCCGCCGGGCCGACTCGGAGCCGAGGAAGAATTCCCGAGGTACTATGGCACGTCTCCGTCTGAAACAGTGAAGCAATCAAAGTCATGGTCTGCGGCAGTGCCTTTGTCGCCGTAGCTGATGCGTCGTGCATCCGGCGAGCTCGTATCTCGGCTAGAGCGATCTCATGCCGTTCCTCGGCACGCTCTGGTTGGCGCCAACCTGTCAAGTACCGAGTCAAGCGCTCAATGGCTGCTCTGAACCGCCCGCCTTTGCATCATGCCGACAAGGGGAGGACGAACTGGAATGTAGTACTCCTCATCATCCTCGAGTCCGAGGTAGTGATCTCATATCCGCCTCGGCTTCGCAAGCTCGCTTCTTCATCTGGCCGTCGCTAGCTGCTCAATTCTAGCATCCTGCTCAGCTCCTGTCTCTGTAACTGGATCTCCATGTCGAGGAATGACTGGAGGAACATCAGTAGTGACTCTGACAATCTGTGAAGCATCATAGGAGCCAAATATCTCATACATCATCGGATCTTCAAATTCCTTTCTAATCGAATCTGGAAGATCACCATTTCTATAAATGAGCCAGGTGATCCAATGAGCATAGTGCATCAGGCGGTGTTTGGTGAAGCTCCCATAGATGACATCCTCCATATCACAAAGAATCAAATCCCAGATGTCAAAAGGAATCTTCCTCACAAGATGTGACACTACCCACCTTGGAGTCTAGTGAACCCGTCCTGAAACCGGGCCTAGCAAGAATGGTGTACCTCGAATCGATCAAGAACTCGAGCAAGACGTAGCTCATCCTGTGTTGTCTGCTCGACCGCACCAAAGTTAGGTCCAAAGACCTCTCTCATGATCTCGGAGGTGGCACTACTCCTCCCCGTGCACGGCGGGGTGGCTCAATCCCGGAAAACACGGTGATGTAGCTTGATGGGCTGCTCCGAAATCCCCAAGAAGTTCCCCGGCTTCCTCCTTGGACAAGTTCTCGTCTCGACCATGAATGGTGTATGAAATGAGTGAATGGTTTGGAGCAATCCATAGTGTAGCATAGAACTCTAACACCCATTCGGGAATATATCTCGCGAGATCTTCCAATCGATCAATCATGCCCGGGTTGTGCACCCAAATACTCGATGGCCTGGCCCAACACATGTGAAAAAGTGTCAGCTATCACTGTCCTCTGCTTGGTGATCTTTGACTTCTACCTGTATGCCTCAACCAGTGACTTGTGCAAAGCTGTGTAATAAGGTGCACCAGCTCTCTCTGGAAGGTGGAAACCAGGTGTTTATGTCCACCTGCCTGATAGCCTGAATCTTCTTTGCACTAGCCTTCAACAGCTCCTCTGTACTCAATCTAGGTCCTGTAGAGCCCCTGCTGGGCTGCCTCTATGGAGTGGACTCCGACTCCCCGTGGACCGCGGGGCATGCCGCTGTGGAGAGTCCCGACACGGGAGGACCGTCGTAAGGAGAAAGATCCCGCCGCTCAAGTGTGGTCTCCTCCGCCTCGGGACCTCGCCTCGCTCTCGCCTCTCGATCCGGGCTCTTGGATCACTATGCCTCGCACCTCTGCGAGCTCTCCTCTCGGCATGCTCGTCGTCGCCCGAGCATCTGGTGGCTGCCTCTTCCTCTTCCTGATGGCCAAAACTTTCTTGCCCTTCGCTTTCTCAACCATCTTAGGGAGATTTGGTCTTCTATTTGGATCATCATCTCCCCCTGAACCCCTGCCTGTCCCCTTGCACCTTGGCATCTCTGACACTGTCTTTGATCAATCAAACAAGCTGCAAGAAAGGTGAACTACCACTTGTGAGGCTTGGCCTCAAACCATACTCCTAGGCTTGGCCTAGAATTTTTCACTACACACTGTCCACTGTCATTCACCAAGTGACACGGCTCGCTGCAAGAGTTAGAATAGAGAAAGATTTATAACCATAAGCATTTTCTCGAGGTAAGTGATCCTATTTGAAGCATAGCATTAGGTAAGGAGTAGATGGAGCATGGCATAATACCTATAGCTTGACCAATACCTGTGAAAAGATGAGGAAACGACAATGTAGGGCACCACCACAAGAAGGAATCACTGCATGAAGGAATTTGATCGAGAAAGGATCAATACAGTGAAGAGGATTTGCTCAGGCAATTCATCGAACACCTTGAGGGCGAGGTGTTGACTCACATTGGAAGGAGCTCCCTCTGAAGAGAATGACGCCAATCGGCAAGCTTCAAGGCAAGAGAGAGCACACAGGGAGGCGCTACGGACGGAGCTGGAGGAGCTTGCCGGAGAAAAATGAGGTACGGACGGCGGCGAACTCCTCGGCTGCGGGGTGGTTACCCCGGGGCGGCGCTGGCTGGCGAGATGAGCGCGGCGGCCGGTTAGGCGCACGACGGTGGCTTGCGAGAGCGCGAGCGCAAATGCGGTGGAGCAGGGCGGCGCTGGAAGGCTGAGCGGCGCGCGCGGTGGTGGTTAGGGCTAGGGCGACTCGGCGGCGGCGTACGGAAGGCGAGGAAGAAGGGAAACGGGCCGCGGGCCGATTTGAATGAGGAAGAAGAGAATGGGGTGGCCCACATGTCAGATTAAGTGAAGCATTTTCTTCACATGCATTTCCTCATCGCGCCGGACTTGTCTGGGCTGCGTCCGGGGAACCGCCGGACTCCGAACAGAATGTCCAGAAAAACTTGCTGCTCAGACTGATCCGCCGGACTCGCTGCAGACGCACGCGCCGGACGCGGGCAAAACACTATTTTGCGTCCAGCCCGTTATCTTCAAGTGGCTTCTTTGAGTCTGCCTTCCACAATGCGCCGGACGCGTCCGCCGGTTTTCCAAATGCGCGTCCGGCGCTTCTTAAAGCGCTGAGATTGAAAAATTTCTTCGCGGCACCTGTTCCCAATTGGTTTCCAAACTTTTGAAGAGTCAACTAAACACAGTTTGGAGCCAATATGAGATCCTCACTCTTAACCCCTCAATTTTTCAAATAGTTTGCCATAGGCTATACATACTTTTTGAAAATAGGCAATAAACACGAGTGAGGAGCAGCTTGTGGCCATGAGCTTGAGTTTCTAAACCAGTAGAAGCGTCAAATGCTTTCTCAATTCATGGACGAACACAGAGGTTGCTCAAAAGATAAATGAAAAGAAACGAAGAGCAGCACACAAGCAATTAAAATTACTGGAATTTGAATCTAGATGGCTTGTCAGATTTGAACCAAGGGTAAGCTTCTTCACACCTCCGACGAGGGTTATCTTAACCATGTTAGACAAGCCCTACATGCATTACAGAAATTTAAACGTGCTCTATAATACAATGCAATGCAACTGACAACACCCTTCATCTCTTCCTTGTGAAGTTGCTCAGGTCAAGGATATTGAGCTCATTCCTTAACCTACAAAAGGTTGATTCATCCAATGGCTTTGTGAAGATATCTGCTAATTGATCCTCACTTCTCACACCTTCTAGAGATATATCCTTTTTCGAGACATGATCTCTAAGAAAGTGGTGGCGGATATCTATATGCTTTGTGCGAGAGTGTTGAACCGGGTTGTTGGCAATCTTCACTGCACTTTCATTATCGCACAAAAGAGTTACTTGACCAAGACTCACTCCATAGTCAAGGAGGGTTTGTTTCATGTACAAGATTTGTGCACAACAAGCCCCCGCTGCTATGTACTCTGCTTCGGCTGTGGATAGAGCAACACTGTTCTGCTTCTTTGATGACCAAGAGACAAGAGACCTCCCAAGCAAATGGCACCCTTTGGATGTGCTTTTTCTATCAATTTTGCAACCGGCATAATCCAAATCGGAATAGCCAACAAGTTGGAATCTTGCTCCTTTGGGATACCATAGGCCAATGCTTGGGGTGAGCTGCAAGTATCTAAGGATTCTCCTGACAGCACTCAAGTGAGCTTCCTTAGGATCGGCTTGAAAGCGAGCACACATACACACACTAAACATGATGTCGGGCCTAGATGTAGTGAGATACAACAAGCTACCGAACATAGAGCGATAAAGAGTTTGATCCACAGAGTTACCTTCCACATCAAGGTCGAGATGCCCATTAGATGCCATGGGTGTGTTGATTGGATTGCAATCCTTCATATCAAACCTCTTGAGGAGGTCCTTGGTATACTTTTCTTGAGATATGAAGGTCCCATCCTTCATTTGCTTGATTTGAAAACGAAGGAAGAAGTTGAGCTCACCAATCATAGACATCTCGAACTGTTTTGACATCATGTCACCAAATTTCTTGCATTCTTCTTCATTTGTTGAGCCGAAGATGATATCATCAACATACACTTGACAAATGAAGATTTCTCCATTAAGCTTCTTGGTGAAGAGTGTGGTGTCAACCTTCCCGATAGTGAACCCCTTCTCAATGAGGAAATCCCTTAGGCGCTCATACCAAGCTCTAGGGGCTTGCTTGAGACCATAAAGTGCCTTGGACAACCCGAAACATGATTAGGACAATGGGGTCTTCGAACCCGGAGGTTGATCAACATAAACAAGCTCATTAATGAAACCATTAAGAAATGCACTCTTCACATCCATTTGAAATAGTTTCATTTCATGGTGTGAAGCATATGCAAGAAGAATACGGATGGCTTCAAGTCTTGCAACCGGTGCAAAGGTTTCTCCAAAATCAAGGCCTTCAACTTGAGAGAATCCCTTTGCCACGAGCCTTGCCTTATTTCTCACAATATTGCCTTGGTCAACTTGCTTGTTGCGGAACACCCACTTAGTACCTATGATTCTTGCATTCTTGGGACGCTCTTCAAGTGTCCAAACCTTGTTGCGGGTGAAGTTGTTCAATTCTTCATGCATGGCATTCACCCAATCCGGATCTTGAAGAGCTTCACCTACATCTTTTGGTTCAACACAAGAAACAAACGAGTGATGTTCAAAAAACTAGCAAGTCTTTGAGATCGAGTCATTACACCCCTTGATGGACTCCCTATGATTTGATCTTGTGGATGATCGTGGAGTTTGGGAATTCTCTTTTCAACCACTTGAGGAGTAGGTTGAGGAGCATCAACATCTTGAGCTTGTGCCTCTCTTTGTTCATGGGAAACATGAGTGTCTTCATTTTCGGTCATCCCATCTTTTTCCTTGTCATCTTGAGGCACACTTGAAGAAGAGGAAGGCTTGTCAATGACTTGCACTTCATCATCATCTTCTTTAGGCTTGATGTCTCCCACTCGGCATGTTCTTCATTGCTTCCCTCAATGGTTCATCACCTACATCATCAAGATTCTCAATTGCTCCTTGGGAGCCGTTAGATTCATCAAACTCCACATCATATGTTTCTTCTACCAAACCGGTTGTGGGGGGTATAAATCCGGTATGCCACCATGGACAGTTCCAGGGCTGCTCGGCAAGACGGCCCAGATCATACAAGACCCAGCCCATTACCGACCAGGCTGGTGGGCTGGACTACAAAACAATGGCGTGGTCCGCAACCGACCAGGAGGTGGATCGCGCACAAGGATGCTTGTCCCGCAAGTATACTTAGTCGGTTAGATTAGATAGAGTCCTCCTAGGGCACGACTTGATGTAACCGACCACATCCCGTGTACCCTTGGCTGCTCGGCTATATAAAGCGGCCAAGGACCCCCCTAGAACGCAGGCTATTCTCTGGCAACCTAACCTAGAGAGCTTAGCGCTTCATTGTAACCCGACACTTGATCATACAAGATAACGCGAGAAGCGGGACGTAGGGTATTACGCTTCCGAGCGGCTCCGAACCGGGTAAACCCGTTGTCCTTGGTTTGTCTTGTTTCTCGAACGTCCGAGATCGTAGATCGTAACACGCCCTTACCGAAACTCACCGCCGTGGATACCGTGGTGGGACCGCGATTATCCGTAATCGACGGTGGCGCGCCGGGTAGGGGGTGGAGTTTTCGATCTCAAGGCGATCCAGATGGTTTCCTTCCCCGCCTCCATGAATCTCAAGACCAGCTGCGCCTTCACTTTCGGATCGGTCACCTGGACCCCCGACATGTCGGCGTTCCTCGCATTCACGGGAGCAACCGGGACGGTCCCAGCACCGCCCGCATCGCGGTCGGTCCCAGCACCGTCCGCGACGCAGCCGGCCCCCGTGCCGTCCGCTGCACAACCGGTCACAGCACCGCCTCCCTCGCCACCGATCCCAGCATCGGCTGCGCAAGACTCGACAACTACGATCTCTCCAAGATCACACGTCGACCCGATCACCAATCCCGTTGATCCAATCACCAATCCTGGCCTCGACAACTCGCGACGGAGTCCTCGACAACTCGCGATGGAGTCCTACTCCTGTACGAACTGTGAGACGTGGCACAACAGGCACCTGGATCACGAACCGATCTACTACCTCCCGAGGACTGAAGACTAGCAGGCCCGAGATTTGTACACACGGCTTCGAATCTACGTCGATAAGGTCCTATAAGCTCGATCAGGTGCATGCATGCCATGGACGTCAATCCACATCGTACAGAGGCAAGCAAGCATGGCCAAATATGCATGTCCGCATGCATATACGTGCGCCATGCAATCCGTCACGATTCCAGTTCATGCAAGAGCCCAGATTCGTTACTAACGCGCGTGAGAGCCACCCAAATCCATGACGCAAAGCTAAGTCATTACTTTCATATTTATTTTCTAATCTAATATCCTACGATATATACCATATATCTACATATACGTGACTATTTTTGCCAGGTATCCAAGGACGCCGAGAGGCCCCTCCGAGCCACGTCCGTAAGCACCACGTCGAGCGAGACGACCGCGTCTATCGCTCAAGCACAACAGCAACATGTCTCCAAAGACAAGCTAAGTTTCTTCAAGAATTAATAAAGTTTTTTATTAATTCTTTTTCTGTTATAGTTGTGATCCGTGCACCAATCTATTATACATGCGCCCCGCATAAGTCACAATTAAACTTTGTTTTCTGTCCGCCGAGAACGGCTTGACAAGGCACTGCTTCAATCCTCTTACGATGTGTTACTGACTCCGCGCTACATGGCACTAGGAGATTCGGCAAGCCGCTCTCTAATAGGTACTTAGGATCGTACCTAGTGATCCCGCGTACCGCGCTGTTCACTAGTGCGTCCCTTTGTCACCTTGACAGAGTTAGCTTGCTTCGAGGGTGGGGGCAAAACTTAATTGTCGACATAATTTTTTGCAAACCGAGTTTTGCATATTTGAACAAAGTATACATGTTTTCACCCGCTTAACATGTCTACTTCAACCATTGATTGTTTGCACATCATATACTACCGCTCTTCATGTTTATTTTTCAGGACGGTTCGGTTGCCGAGCATACTTCATACGCTTGGGGACTCAATCGAGGATCATCGTCTAGATGGTCATACCACCTGGCACTCGGACTTCACGTCCATCCAGTTGGTTCGTCGGCTCGGTGCCATGCACCACACAGCCTCGCCTCCGTCCTCGGCTCGGTGCTACGCACCGTGACGTGACGCCTCCCAGGAAGACTGGAGAGAGCCCTTTATCAAATACCCGAACGACCACCTTGTCCCGAGGACAAACTTGCCGCCCAACAACCGGGTCCGCAGAGCCAAGGCCTACGCTATGGTCAATGGCGAGTTGATGCGCAAGGCACCCAAGTCCATTATCTTCCAGAAGTGTATCACTCGGGAGGCGGGGATCGAGCTTCTTAAAGCCATCCACGAAGGTACTTGTGGTAACCATGCGCATCCCGACGCTGGTCCCAAAGCCTACCGGGCAGGTTTCTACCGGCCAACCGCGCATCGACGCCGAAGATTACGTACGACGGTGCGTAAACCGCCAAATGTTTGCCAAGGCATTCATGTCCTGAAAGACATGATTTACAAACAATCTGTTTGCTTGGCCCTTCTCATGCCGGGACCGGACATGATCGGCCCCTTCAAACCCCTCCCGGTGGCCACACCAATGTCTCCGTGCTTATTGACAAATTCTCCAAGTGGATTGAATACAAACCTAGTCAAAAAAGCCACAAACGAGAAGGCAATCAGTTCCTCGACGAGGTCGTCTACGAGATATGGTGTCCCGAACACCATCATCACCGATCTAGGCTCGCAATTTACAAGTGGTGCATTCTTCAATTATTGCGATGATAGCCCGATCAAGGTCAAGTACGTCTCCATCGCTCACCCCGCAGCTAACGGACAAGTTGAACGTGCTAACGGAATGATCCTCGACGCACTCAAAAACGAGTCTTCCGGGTTGACACCAAACTCAAACCCGGCCGATGGCTCAAAGAGTTATCTCGCAGGTGGTCCGGGACCGCGTACTCGGACCAGCCGCAACACGGAGTCTCACCATACTTTATGGTGTACGGCTCGGTGAGGTCTGTCATACCCCGAGGTCTTTCCAATCACCACGGGTAGCCTACCACGATGAAGCCACCTCCGACGAAGCTCGAGAGGTGGACATAATCGCTAAGGAAGAGCAGTCCTTGAGTCATGTGCTCGGACCGAGAAGTACTTAGCTACGGTACGACACTACTACAACCGCAACGTCCGAGGACGATTGTTCGTGGTCGGCGATCACGTGCTCCGCCGTATTCAAAATACGGGACGGCCTCCACAAGCTATAACCAAGGTGGGAAGGACCGCACGTAATTAAGGTCGTAACACGCCCAACATCGTACGGTTGGAGACACTAGATGGAGTCGAAGAGCCAAATTCTTGGCACATAGAGATGCTCATACGCTTTTACCCATAAAAGATATGTATCTTGTACTCATGGTTTTTCATTAACAAAGTTCCTCTTTTCTTTGTCTCCTTTTCGTCCTATTGCAATTTCTTTTCGTAAATTCCGCACCACCTTGCATACATGCGCCCCGCATAAGTCACATCTAAACTTTGCGTTTCACTCGCCGAGAACGATTCGATAAGGTCCCGCGTCTCGAGTCCTCGTCGATGTGCTACGGCCCGCGCTATACGGCACTAGGAGATCCGGAGGCACCCTCTAATAGGTACTTAGGATCGTACCTAGTGATCCCAGCGTACCGCGCTGTTCACTTGTGCATCCCTTTGTCACCTTGACAGAGCTAATTGCTTCGAGAGTGGGCGCAAAACTTATTTGTCGACATAATTTTTTCTCAAAAACGTTTTGCATCGAGCTATGCATAATAATTTAATTCAATAAACGGCAAAATACTTATCACCCACTTAAGTATGCCTACTTTGTCTGCATCTTAACACGGCCTTAAGTTTTGTTTCGAGCACCCCGTGCTCAGCACCACTTATATACAAGTTTTAAATACACAAGTTTAAAACAAAGGCCCATCGACCACCATTCTCCGCCGCAGGTCCTCGATGAGCGTCATATCGCGACCGCCTCCGCAAATGGGACGAAGGTGGCTCGGAGCTCCTCGGCGCCGGCATCGGCGAGTTCCGGCGCAATCCCGAGCGTGACGGTGGCCGGATCCGCCGCTGCCACCCTCGAGCGGACCACCGCCAGCGCTGTGGACACCGCATATGTGCCCGCCCGCGAGACGAGGTCCCGCAACGCCGCCCACGGTGGATACCGGGTCTCCGACCACCCCGTCTTCGCCGACCGGGTCCGGCGGGTGCACCTCCTTCCGGGAAGACCGCACGGAGAACCGCTTGATTTGCTCGGCCCTCCGATCCATCTCCCTTTGGAGATAGGCGCAGTCTCCGGGCATTGGAACCGCGCCGTGTGCCGATCCTTAATATCTGCATCCGACAACAACGTGGTTAGCATGTGCTGTTAGATCCAGTACATGGCAGGCAACTTATACAATCGACCTAAGTTTTGCAACTTACCGGTCAGCTCCGCGATCTGCGCAGCATCCGCCTTGGCCTGCTCTTGGGCGGCCTCTAGCTCCTTAGCCAGAGCAGTTTTCTCCCGCTCCAGTGTAGCAGCCTTCTCCTCCAGCCCTAATGCAGGGGAAGAAATCATCATATCTCTATGGCAATCAACCATGCTTAGTTTGGTTGCGAGGACCCGGCCACATACCTTGTCGGCCCTCCTCCAGCTCGGCCACCTGTTCCTCCAGCGCCAGCCGAGCAGCCTCTTTGTCGGCGAGCCGGGTCTCATAGACCTGCGCCTACGCCAACGTGTTGGCCTTCTCCTCCCGGGAGGATCCCCGCATTCTTCATCAATCGGCGTGAACCGTTGAATGGTCCACGCACGCCGAGCATTGGTGCTCGCGGGGTCTATTGAAAACGGGGACGGTCAATACGTGCTCCGCACACCAATTCACCACAAGGGCAAGAACCACCATACCTCGGATCCGGAGGTGAGCGGCTCCGGGGCCTCCCGATACCTTCCTCCATCACCACCTCCGCACCTCGTCATACGATCGCCACTCCTTCCCCACCACTCGGAGATCATGACTCGGTTCGGAGGAAGGAGACGGGGGGGCCGGGCGCCGGTGGCTCCCGTGGATCTCTTCCACAGGGAGGACGGGGACGGGCCGAGCGGCCCGCCGCGGGTTCCGGCTTTGCGTTGCCGGGCTCCGGCCGCCGCGCAGTTGGCCCCGGTGGTGGCCGGCCCGGTTCCGAGCTCGCCCGGCGGAGCCGACGGGTGGCTTCCGGCGATGGGACCCGTCCTCCCGCCGGCTCCTCGGCCCGAGGCGTTTCCACGTGAAGCGGAGCACCGGTGGCATCCGCCTCGCCTTCTTGGGCCCCCGCACCCGATGCTTGCCCCGCCGCCGGCGCGTGGCCGTTAGCCCCGGTGGAGCTCGGGTAGGGCCGGTACTCGGCCGGCTATACAAACAACAATCGGCATGAACATTGGCTGATTTTCAAAGCAAAAATTATAAGTGTAAGTACACATGCTACTTACCGGCAAAAGCCGCCCTTGAACTTGGGCACGCCGCCGCTCCGGCGCCCGCTCCCGCACCTCGCTACTGGGCTTGGGGACCGACTTGGGCGGGACCGTCTCCCCGCCCGGATCGCTTGCGCGCCGTCCTTGGCGGCCGCCTCCGATGTTGGTGAAGAGGGGCGGCGGCGATCTTCGCCCGGAGCGAGGGGTTGGCCTCTTAAGGCGGCGGCGCCCCGCGCGGCGGTTGGGGCGACTTAGAGCCGCCACTCCCATCCCCGGCGCGCGCCTGGCGCTTCCGCCGGTGCTCGGCGATGGTGATAGTGTCGTCGGAGTCCGACGACACCGGGCTATCCGGGGCCGGCCTCTTGCTGCCAACCTCGGCGCCGGCCTCCTTGCCGAGGTTTAATTTACCCCCGGTGCCAAGGTTGGCCGGTTTCTCCTTATCCTTGGGGGCTGCGCTGGCCGGCTTCTTCATTGCCGCGCGCCGTTGCCCCCTGGTGGTCGTTCCCACCACGATCTCGTCCTCATCATCATCATCATCATCAGGGCTGAGGTCCTCCACCTCACCCTGGTCGGCAGTCCTCTGTGGACGCCGCTGACCATGAAGGGCATTGCCCTCGCGATTCTCCACCGGGTACAGAGAAAAATAATGGTCGCTTCGACCCTACACAAAGTGTTCAAGTGCTCAAGAATATATCGTGGTCGGGTCACATTATCACATTGCACGAAAGTACAACTTTGTGTCGCATTACCCGAGGTGGAGGATTCCGAGACGGTGACGGCACCCGCTTGGTGGTCGGCATTGAAGTATTTGAGTTATACTTCTCAAACAGACCGAGAGCGTATGATGGACGTAGTTCTCGTCGGCCTTCTCCTCCGTCTCCCGTCGGATCCTTCACCCCACCGTATTGCCACGGTGGGTTGGTCCTTTCTTTGCACGGTTGCACGCGACGGACCATCCACATCCCGGCCACCGCGCCCGTTCACCTTCCGGTTGTCAATCAACTCCGGCAGCTCCGCCACCTGGACATCCCCAACGTGTGGTGCCTCTCCCCACCCGGGATTTGCCTCGGGATTTGGTGGATGTCGCATGGCACCTTCCTCCCAATGGCGACATCTTGGCTCATATAGAACCGAGGCCCCGTTATATTTCTTGGGGCGGAGTTGAACTTACTCCCCATCCGGGGCGGCCAACCCATCCGGGCCGGATGTAACATCCCCCCCCCTACTTCGGACCCCCGGTCTCCACCCCCTTCTTGCGGAGCACGAAGAAGTGGCGGAACAGATTGAAATGGGGGGGGATGCCCAAAAACATCTCGCAGTATGCGATGAAGATGGACACGGTCAAAATAGAGTTGGGGTCCAGGTTGCATATGGAGATCGACCACCATATGCACAGGTCCCGGAGGAACCCGTTCACTGGTTGCCCCAACCCGCAAACAACTTGGTCCTCAAAGACGACGAACTCACCCGGCAATGGCGTCGGTTTGTCCTCGCCGCGAGGCTCCCTTCATACCCCCATCTCCCGCGGCGGCTAGTACCCGTGGCTCGCCAGCAAGTCGAGCGATTCCCGGGACGAGGTGGACTGGACCCAGTCCGGCCCGCGCCTCGCCGACTCCCCACCCTTCGCGGCGTTCTTGGTCGACCGCTTCGCTCCCATCTCCGGCGGCGGCGAAACCCTAGCGGGATGAGCGGTGGTGGCGGCTAGATCTACGCGGCGCGGTGGCGCAGAGCGAGTGCAGGCACCAGATCTAATGGTTGCCCCCACCGGCGGTTGTTGCGGCGTGGATCTAGCGGCGAAATGGGGCGGCGGCGGCGGTTTCTTCTCTAGAACGCGGCGCCGGAATTTGGAGAGCTCAAGAACTGTTTGAGCGCAAGTGCAATGAGTGCGGAACCGTCCACTGGCGGCTGTGCCCGCTATTTATAGTCTCGGATGACGTCCGGTTGACTTCTAGGGTTGGACCCCTCGACTCGTGTGGACCGCCCCATTTTTAACCCTAGTGGGCCGCGGTCCCATGGGCCGTACCTATCCACGTGCGGCGGCGAGGATTTTTTACTATTCCTGGTAAATTTTAAATCGGGCCCGGTTCCTTGGCAACGCACGTGGGCCTCATTTTTTATCTGGGACCGCCTTGATCTGTTCCCGCTAGCCCTTTTACCATGCATGCCTATATCTTTGGTCTCGGGAATTTTTCCCTTTCTGTTTCCTAAGCGAGGGCCGTAGGTATCGGGTTTGGACTTTTTCTTAAAAAGTTCAATGCAACATATACTATCTTCCATCGAACTTGGGGACTACGTGGGCCCACGTCACCTCGCGGTGACTTAGGGCCTATTGTTCCTATATAGTTCGGTTGATGTTTTACTCTACCCGCTTACGTTGCTCACTTGCCACGACTTTTTGTCATGTGTCAACGTGGGCCCACGTCTCAGACAATTAAAAAGAAAAAATTCTTTTTTTTCTTTTTGAGCACCATTCATCTTTCGACAAGATCAACGGCTTCCTTGACATAGCGGTGGTCGGACACGGACTTTCGGGAAACTGCTCGGCCTTTGCATGTGCTCGGCACTACGTGTGGTCCGCACCGCACGTGGTCGGCACCACGCGTGGACAGCACCGCATGTGGTCGGCACTACAGTGTGTGGTCAGTACTGCGTGCTCAACACCTCATCACCAGCGCTCAATGTGGTCTGCATCTATACTGCTCGGCACAGGTCAAGACGATGGACTTTCCTCAAGATACATGGTGCTCGGGGACTAGCTGTGGGGGGTATAAATCCGGTATATCACCATGGACAGTTCCAGGGCTGCTCGGCAAGACGGCCCAGATCATACAAGACCCAGCCCATTACCGACCTGGTGGGCTGGACTACAAAACAATGGCGTGGTCCGCAACCGACCAGGAGGTGGATCGCGCACAAGGATGCTTGTCCCGCAAGTATACTTAGTCGGTTAGATCAGATAGAGTCCTCCTAGGGCATGACTTGATGTAACCGACCACATCCCGTGTACCCTTGGCTGCTCGGCTATATAAAGCGGCCAAGGACCCCCCTAGAACGCAGGCTATTCTCTGGCAACCTAACCTAGAGAGCTTAGCGCTTCATTGTAACCCGACACTTGATCATATAACATAACGCGAGAAGCAGGACGTAGGGTATTACGCTTCCGAGCGGCCTGAACCTGGGTAAACCTGTTGTCCTTGGTTTGTCTTGTTTCTCGAACGTCCAGATCGTAGATCGTAACACGCCCTTACCGAAACTCACCACCGTGGGATACCCCGTGGTGGACTGCCGGTTATCCATAATCGACACCGGTGGCATGGTTGAATACTCGATATGCTTTGGATATTGATGAATAACCAACAAGAAAACCAATATCACAACATCTTTGAAACTTCCCTAGGTGTTGCCTTTTCTTGTAGATGTAGCATTTGCAACCCAACACCCGAAAGTAGGAGACATCCGGCTTCTTCCCATTGAGCGAGTTCATAGGGGTCTTGCCATGAAACTTATGAAGATATAACCGATTTGATGCATAGCATCTTTGTGTTGATAGCTTCAGCCCACAAGTTCTACGGGGTGTTGTACTCATCAAGCATTGTTCTTGCTAGAGTGATCAAGGTCCGGTTCTTCCTCTCAACTATGCCATTTTGCTGAGGTGTGTAGGTGGATGAGACTTCATGTTTAATCCCAACTTCATCACAATAAGCTTCAATGTTGGTGTTGTCAAATTCTTTGCCATCGTCACTTCTAATTTTCTTGATCTTGACATCAAATTCATTTTGAGCTCTCTTTGCAAACTTCTTGAAACAAGGGGTGGCTTCGGATTTGTCATGAAGAAAGAAGGTCCATGTGTATCTTGAGAAGTCATCAACAATCACTAGACAATGGAGTTTCCCACCAAGGCTCTTGTATGTGGTTGGTCCAAATAAGTCCATGTGCAGCAGCTCTGGCACTCTTGAGGTTAACAGAAAAGCTTTGGTTGGATGAGTGTTTGCAACTTGCTTGCCGGCTTGACATGCACTACAGGGTTTGTCCTTTTCAAACTTGACATCTTTCAAGCCCCTCACTAACTCTTTCTTCAAAAGCTTCTTGGGTGTACTCATCCCAACATGTGCTAGCCTCCTATGCCACAACCACCCAAGTGAAGTTTTGATGACAAACAAACATTGATTTGCATCTTCGGAGGTGAAATCCACGAGATAAAGATTGTTGTATCAAAAGCCTTTGAATATCACGGTTCGGTCTTCTTTCTTTGACACTATCACTTCCTTTTCATCAAACAAGCATTTGAATCCAAGATCACATAGTTGACCTACTGACAGCAAGTTGAAGCTCGGTGGTTTAACATACAGCACATTTGACAAAGAGTGATCATTTGATATTGCAACTTTGCCCAAACCCTTGACTTTGCCCTTTGAATTATCACCAAATGTGATCCTATCTTGGTTTTGCTCCCCTTCATCTAGTGAGGTAAACATACGAGGTTCACCGGTCATATGTTGAGTGAAACCACTATCAATAACCCAATGACTTCCACCGGTCCTGTAGTTCACCTACACACAAGAGATCAAGCTTGAGGTTGAGGGACCCAAACTTGTTGAGGGCCCTTGACTTTCTCTACTAGAGACTTTGCAACCCAAATTTGCTTAGGCCTATTCTTATTGGGGGGACCTAAGAAGGTGACATTCACTTGTCCTTTTGAATCCTTTCTAACCACATAATGAGCATTGTATGCAAAGGGTCTAGCATGCTTGGGCAAGGGTTGTGGTGGTGGAGTTTCACACTCATGAGCAAAGTGACCTTCTTGTCCACACTCAAAGCATCTCTTTGGCTTTGGCTTTGGCTTTGGCTTTTGTTGACTTGCTTGCTTTGCTTGATGTTGCTTCTCTTGATGTGCCTTGAACCCAATGCCACTTCTATCGGTCTTCATCACGGTGTTCATCAAGAGCTCACTTTGAAGTGACTTTCCTTTTGCAAACTTGCTCAATCCAATCTTGAAGTGTTCTTTCTCTTGCTTGAGCTTCTTGTTCTCTTCTAGAAGTGACTCATTTGTTGATTGCTTCAAGCATGACATCTCAAAGTGGAGTCTTTCGTTCTCATCTTTAAGCTTCTCATTCTCAAGTGCTAGTCCCTCATCTTCAATAGTGACGGTGTGTGATTTTGCTTGTTCAAGATCCTTCTTGAGCTGTTCATTTTCATTCTTTATCTTGACATAGTCATCATAATGCTCAGTCACCACCACGACTTGCCTTTCTTTGCTAGCACCTTGCTCAATGATCTCATCACATGATGTAGCTACATCATTCTTAGCAACATTGTTAGTAGCCTCATGTGTTTCAGCAAGAAGCTCATAGGCCATCGCTAGATTTCCATGATCAACTTTAATAGTTGTGTACTCCTCTTTTAGAGAGCTATAACTAGATTTGAGCTCATCATGCTTCTTCTCAAGGTTCTCATTTTCAACTTTAAGCTCTTTTGAAGAAGCTTTGAGTTCCTTGAATTTAGAGGACATGATTTCATTTTGATCTCTAAGCTCATCACTAGTTTTCTCGCATAGCTTCCATCTTTTCTAGAAGAGAAGTATTTTCACTATCAAGCTCATCACATCTTCCTCTAGTCTTAATGATGGTTTTTGAGTACTTTCTAAGCAATTTGACAAGCTCATCATAGGTAGGTGACTCATACTCATCATCACTATCACTTTCACTACCACTATCATCACTATCCCCATGTTTAGAATGTACCTTCTTTTCACTTTTAGCCATAAGGCAAAGGTGGGATGGAGTAGATGATGATGGCAAGATTTGTGGAAGTGGTGAAGATCCAATGCCGATGGCAGCAACACCTTCATCATCACTTTCCTCATTGGATGACCCACAAGAGGATTCAATATCGGTGAGCCAATCACCAACAATATAGGCCTTGCCATCCTTCTTCTTGTGATACTCTTTCTTTTCTTCCTTCTTCTTGTGATGCTTGTCTTTCTTCTTCTTTTCTTTTTCTTCATCATCACTTGAGTCATCCTTCTTGTCCTTGCCCTTCTTCTTCTTGTACTTCTTGTCTTTTGGGGGCTCCGGACATTGATGAGCTAGATGTCCGGTCTTAGCGGTTGAAGCACTCCACTTCGGGAGATGGGCTTCCTCTTGCTACTTGTGAAGAACTTCTTCTTCTTGCCATCAAACTTGACACCATTCTTGTTGAGCTTCTTCAACATCTTGGTGGTCTTCTTCACCATGAGAGCAAGACTCACGTCATCAATTTCAGCATCGCTTGAATCATCATAAGTAGCCTTGGCCTTGCCCTTTCTTGAGTGACTTGCATTGAGGGCCAAGTCTTTCTTCTTGGATGATGAGCCATCCTCGGGGGTGAGATGCATGTACATCTCATGAGCATTGATCTTTCCCAATATTTGCGGTGGTGTAGCATTGGAAGCCTTGGTGAAGCACGGTGACAATATGCCCATATTTCTCAATGGGAAGGACACACAAGATCTTCCTTGCAACATCGGATGGCGACATTTGATTGAGTCCAAGCCCATTGAGTTCCTCTACAATAGTGTTCAAACGGGAATACATCTCATTAGCACTTTCATTAGCTTTCATCTCAAAAGAATTTAACTTGCGCATAACAAGATGATAGCGTTCCTCACGCTCACTCTTAGTTCCCTCATGGAGCGCACAAAGGTCGGACCATAGTGCATGGGCGTCCTTGTGGTTCCTAACGCGGTTGAACACATCCTTGCAAAGGCCGTGGAATATAGTGTTCCTTGCCTTTGCATTCCACTTCTCCTAGTTAGCCTCTTCACCGACAAGGTTAGTTGAATCCTTGGGTTTTGGGAGTCCTTGAGAAGCGGCACGGAAGCATCCAACATCTATTGCTTCTAAATGTGCTTCCATGCGAATTTTCCAATAAGGAAAATCATCTCCCTCGAACATGGGAGGAGGTCCATCCCCATGGGACATCTTTACTCTAGGCGATTAAGCCTAATTTAGAGCAAACCGGCTCCGATACCACTTGAAAGGATCAAGATGCCCAAGAGGGGGGGTGAATTGGGCTAATTTTAAAAATTCTTGCGGAATTAAACCTACTAGCCCATGATTCACCCCTCTGTGCCTATGTGTGTTCCTAGACAATCGATCAACTAAAGTTTTGCACCCTAAGTTCCAAACCTATTCTAGCATGGCAATTCTATGAAAGTAATTGCAAGAATGTAAGGCTAGAAAGTAAATGCAGAAATTAAGGGGACAAGGAACACGGCGATCTTTTTTTTCCCGAGGTATTAGAGAGTCGCCACTCTCCACTAGTCCTCGTTGGAGCACCGGCGCAAGGGTGTCGCTCTCCCTTGATCCTCGCAAGGACCAAGTGCTCTCTAGGGCTGATTCTTCGTCGCTCCGACGCGGTGAATCGCCAAGAACCGCTCACAAGATGAGTTGGGTCATCCACAAGCACCGCCGGATGATCACCAAGCTCCAATCACCACCAAGCCGTCTAGGTGATGGCGATCACCAAGAGTAACAAGCACAAACTCTCACTTGACCTCGCAAAGCCTAGGGAGAAGAGTGGATGCACACTAGCTACTCTCGATTGCTCATGAACTCATGGATTCTCAAATCTCTTCAAGTCATGAGGCTCTTGCAACTCTACGTTGACGGTCGTTAAGTGTCAATTTTTACCGTCAACTAAACATGAGAAAGGACTAAAATATGTTCACCAACTAGATATAGGGGTTATGCGATGAGAATTCCACGAGTTTTGGTGAATGTACGTTTACACGCAGGGTGTCGGTGAAAATACCCAAGGAAGGCCCACATGTCGGGTTTACATAGAGATAATCGGGAACCGGTGAAAATTCATGTCTGGAAGGTTCGAGAAGGCTCTGGACCAAACGGGAGCCCGAACGGGCTCGGTGGAGAGTCGGCCGACTCCCCCTTGGGCGGCCGGCGGGCACCTCGGCCAATCGGCGTCGGCCTCGCGGATCCTGTTCCACCGCCTTTGAGGATGAATAATAATCGTCCGTTTAGGTCGGTTTGATCCGAGGGCCGTGGTGCATCCTAGAGGGCTATATAAGCAGGGCCCCTGGCCCCTGGAGGAGGCATCCCTTAAACCCTAATTCATTATCTCCCAGCGGGATCAGAGTTGTAGAGGCGTCCCTTGAATGGATGACTTCTCTTCTCTAGAGAATTAGAGCTAGACATTCCAATGTAGTAGATTAGATCTAGATGAGAGTTAGGGAGAGCGGAGCTGCGCTCCGGTTCTGGAGAAGTCTTCAAAGATTTGGTATGTCTTTGTATCTACTCTTTGTAAGACATGCTTTAATATATTTATCTTCTCTATTTACTTTTATGCCTATCTTGTGATTGTTAGTATAGTTGTTATGCTTTAGTATGGGATCTTCGCTCGCATCGAGTGCTCTAGTTATCTTAAGTAATTAGAGTAGTAATTGTTAGCATAAGCGTGGTGCTTAGGCCGTTTCGGTTACTCCGAGTTTGCGCCCTATTCTCGGTTGTGTGGTAGTTACGGGAGGTGATAGCCCCGTCCACACCAAATTGAGTAGGTTCTTAAATTAGTAGGACCGTAGTCACGTCGGTAGAGTTATCCTTTGTGGTGCTTTCCCGTCTAGTGATGTCCCGAAGTGCTATTGTATGATTGCTATATCTATCCATCCCCTGTTATCACAGAACTAGAGTAATAGAGAAGTATTTAAGAACCTTAATCTCTCCCGTTGTCCTCTCACTCTAGCTAGCTACTCATTTATTATAGAATTCTCATGTGTGCTTTATTATATTACCTTATAGATATCATTTACTCCTTTTGCTTTAGTCTAGTTGGTTTACTACGTTAGTAGATACATGATGGTGAGTTATCGGATTCTTTAACCCTTGCTTCCCGTGGTAAAATATAAATAACGATACCTGGTTTACTCCCGGTAAAATGCTACAATGGTATGTTACGTGCGCTTGCGGAATCCTTTATATTTTAGTTGCACTTAATTTATACCAACAAGCATTTTTGGCGCCGTTGCGGGAAGCAATCGGTGTTAAGTTTTTGATAATGATCTTGATATCTCGCTAAATTAGTGTACCACTAGCTTTAGTAGGATTACCCCTTGTTCGTTAAGTGTGGAATAGACGGGACAAAAGATGTCGTTTTGACCTTCCGACAAGCTTCCACAAGACATTGAAGAGCCGGGGTCCCTCAACTTTCAACATTCAACTGGAACCCCGCCACCTCTCGGGTTTGCGTATACATATATATATTTTCTAACCATGTGTAGATAGGAGAAAAGGTCGTCGTCACAGAATTCAAATCACATCTCAAGTGACGAACATAGATCTTGCACCACTCACAAATTTCATCATGTGAGTCATGGTAAGTATGATCGAAAGGTGAGATAGTCTTGCTCATGGACTTTAAAATTATGAGTAGTTATTTTTTAAATTCTTGCATCTCACTACATGTTTACTTTTAACAATTGATGCATCCACTCCACTCCTTGATATTTGCTCAATCCATTGCATGTTTTGTTTCTTGCATTCATCCATGCCATTTGCATCTAAAAAAATGTTTTATATATATATATATATATATATATATATATATATATATATATATATATATATATATATATATATATATATATATATATATATATATATATATATATATATATATATATATATATATATATATATATATATATATATATATATATATATATATATATTTCCTCACCATGATCATGCTGTCATCTTTAGTTGAGTAAATCTCTATAGTGCTTTCATGTCACCTTTGTTTGCTATAGTATGTTTTGGTTTGGAAGTACTTCTAAGGGTATTTCCAAAGGCTTTTTAAATTAAGCATGGTGCTTAGGTTAAATTGTCTTCCTTGACCAAATTAAGACATGGAGTCCAAGTTTGGTTATTGAACTAAAAATGTGCTTTAGTAGATATTGGTTATTTTGTTGGACTAACCCTGCAGAAAACTCTCAAATCCAATTTGGGTAAGTCAAGAGATGAACTCACTTCATAGATGAAGCCAGGCATATGATGAATTCCAACAACTTCGCATAAAAGACACAACTCATTCATCGTCAAGGAAGAATTAATCCATGATGTGCCTATCCATGGTTTGTCACGAACCCGCCAAATCACCACTTCAAAGTGATGGGACAAAGGAGAAGACAAGAGTTCCACAAGAAGGATCATCATTTGAACTTACTCAAAGAAGTGGATGAACAAGGCGACAAGCTATGAGCAACATTGAAGACAACATAGCATTAGGGCCAAAACTCGAGCTAGGATGCCAATGAGGAGTATGGTGTAACTCGGCTCATTTTGGCCAATCAAAGACCTGCCCTCGTTGTTCTTGAAGACACCATCTTGCACGTCGCAAGAAGGACAAGGATGGCATGATAAGCATACATCCTTGTGTCAACCAATCATCATCAAGGGTTGACTACTGACCAAACCCAAGAAGACCAGGAACAACCACATTTGCAAGATGATGTCTCTAAGCCATTGGAGATGAAGACCCCTCCTTGATCATCAAGACGGATGGCGTATCATTAATTGCAACTCTTCGCCATACCGCTAAAAGACAAAGACCATCAAAGAAGAACTCGAGTCTACATCTCCAATGAACATCAATGCGTCAACCAAGACTCAATGAAATCAAGAATGGTTGATGAAAGAAGATCATGCAACCTATCTGCCTCCTCATCCCGGATTGGATAGTCCAAACAAAAGCGAGAATGCAAAGGAGAGATCTCTACTCAACAGACCTATAATCGAAGTCCCTCTGGATACATGAAGGCTTACAAACGAGAGGACAAACAGTGTACGAGGACATAGGAGTACAACACACTCGAGGGATGACTCAACACTCGTATTTGGTTTCACGTGGCGGCGACAACAAGGTCAAGCTTGGGGAGGAAGGCCGATGACTCTTCAAACAATGATCCAGCAATGCTCTTCCTCTTTTCAAGCCCCCGTCGCTCTAGCATGTTGAGAAGAAACAATGAGTGGAGCACAAGGTCTAGGCATAAAAAAAAAGGAGAGAAAAAAAAAAGAAGGAGTGAAATTTTAGAAGACAAGATGCTCAAGGAGAGAGGTCAATCAAGCAAGGCAAACTCCAAGAAGAAGTAAAGGACCACTAGAAGCATCTACTCTTCATCATAAGGTACTCCGAGTGATAAAGACCGCCGGACAAGAAAGAACATGGGTGACTCCTTTCCTAGAGTTACCATCGAAGAGGTGCGGTTCTCAAGGTCTCTACCTTTGGGATCAAATGATGCCGAAAGAGTGAACATGACAAGAAGTCCTGTTCGGAGGACTTAAATCACGAACCCTCGCCAAGGAGGTAACTTGGTATTTATCAGCATTTCCTTTCACGGCATTGCATTTTCCTTTAAGCATATTTATTTTCCCTACATGCATCTTAATTGCATCTTCACTTTACTATCTACGCACTAGAAAAGAAAATAAAGATTTCTGCATTTTGCATTCAAAAAAAAAAACTACTAAGCCCCATGTGAATAATCATTCATTGTGGTGGCATAAAAATAATTTTTTAGCATATCTATTTTCTCTGTTGGCATCCTTTAGTATAAAAAGATAAAAATATTTCTTGTGATCCTGTTAGAAGACATTTGAGTTAAGGCAGTTCTAGAGCCAAGGCTTGGAGGTTTTTATCACTAATGCTTAATCAATTCCACAAGCTTTGTTGTCTATTTGAGCTTCACAGAACATAAAGGATCGAGAAGAGCTAACAGACAGAAGGATGTCCAGTCTCCTGTCGGAGTGCTGTCCGCAACATTCAAATGCTTTGTCTCCAACGGCAACTATCTATGACACTCCCTGGAGGACTAGAACGTCTTCATCGCTCGTCGGCAACAACGAGACTATGTCAACATCCGGCTTGGGGGAGGGCATCCCCCGTGTACCAAGCTAAGTGTTTCCAACTTATCTATCTATGCTTTGTCGAGTTTGCTTTGTTAAAACAACTAAAAAAGATGCATAACTATAGAAACCCGAAAGATTTCTTTTCTACTTTTGGAGAGTTCTTGTAGTCTGTCTTAAAAGTGATCCCTAGAATAAACTCTACAAGGAGATGATGAATAGTTGCTCGCTAGTAATTCCTTTCAAGTACCTAGTTTTCAACCTTGCACTCTCCCGAGTTTTGGACACAGTTGCATTTAGATTTGAGATTTGCTCAACCGAAACTTGTGGGTAGCAAACTTGAGCGGTTGATCTAAGTCTAGGTGGTTGATGGGTATGATATGGGAAAGTTTTGAGCAGTTGTCCATCTTGTTCCTAGAGATACTAGAGTTCGGAGAATTTACTGTGAAAATATTAAATTCTTGCATGATGAGTTCCTTTATGATGAGAGTTCAAATTCCTACCACAGCCATATATTCATGCTTACTAGATTAGGAAAACCCATCTGTTTATATAGATCATATTGTAGGCTTGAGTGTAGTCTTTATAGGCATTGAGTGTGGTTATCTTTGTGGACCCATAAGGAATCGATCATGCGGTTAAAGTCAAATACTATGTGCTCTCCATCCATTGATCTATGCTACTTCGTCCTCGAAGCATGCACCCATTTTATAATAACTACATTCATTACGTGCTACTTCGTCTCTAGAGGTACCACCCACATATAGATCCATATCCACCACATATTGTGCTATCTCTACCCCGGAGATACGCACCTATGCCGCTCCTACCCTAGGAGTACGCATTCCACCATATGATGTGATTGTCTCTACCACGGAGACACGCATTCATCTTGCTTCTACCACGGGAGTACGCATCCATCCATCCATCCATGCACATATACATATGCAACTCATTTCATTCCATCCAGAAAAAGGTTTTACTCCTATCCTAGGAGTGAACATCTAGAAATAATCATCGCCATTCCATTTGTCTACATAAAAGCTCCAGTCATTATCATTTCAAGTTATACACTCCCCGTTGCTAAAGTTTCGTTTTCAGAGGATTGGTTGCTCTAAAAAAAAAGAGAGAAAAAAAAGCAAAAAAGCAACCAAGTCCTCCTCTTCAAAGGTCTTCAAAGTTTCCAAATAAAAGGAGGTATGTTATCCCCAAAGGAGCAAGTGTAGAAGTAGATGATCACCAAGTGATCACCCCTTATAATCATTTCCTTATTATCATCGTCTCATCATCATCCTATCATCATCTTATCATCCATTTCCTCATTCACATGCACATATGACTTTATTATTATTTTAGTTCCTATTGGATCCATGTCTTAAGCTGTGCAATATATGCAAGTGAGTTTGAGTGTCTCCCCACCTATGAGCTCCACATAAGCCTATTAGAAAGTAGGGTGAGAGAGAGAAGGCTCTTTTCACTATGCCTTAGTTCCACAAATACCACATATTCGAGAGAAGAGAGAAGGCATACACTACTAATGCCTTGGAGAGGATCCAAAAATACCACAAATGAGAGACCTGAAAAGTTCATACAAGGAACTCTGAGTTTTATTTGAAAATCTTGCAAAAACTCTGGAATAATAGTTGATCAAAGAGCGAGATACATAGCGCTTGACTTGACCATTCTGTCTTTCAACTGCTCAAGACCCATGTTATGGTTACAAGCCCCATGGTGAAAGGTAATATGAGTAAGCTTTGAGTCAGAATAGTTCACTCTAATTCAGAGGAGAGTTCTTGTTTGAACGCATGTGTGCTTTTGAGGCGTGAAAGCATAGTAGCGGTTCTCGATCCATGCGAGTTTATCTTTGCTCGGGGACGAGCAAAAGGTAAGCTTGGGGGAGTTGTTGACGGTCGTTAAGTGTCAATTTTTACCGTCAATTAAACATGAGAAAGGACTAAAATATGTTCACCAACTAGATATAGGGGTTATACCGACAGAATTCCACGAGTTTTGGTGAATGTCCATTTCTCGCAGGTGTCGGTTTGAAAATACCCAAGGAAGGCCCACATGTCGTTTACATAGAGATAATCGGGAACCGGTGAAAATTCCATGTCGGGAAGGTTCGAGAAGGCTCGGACCAAACGGGAGCCGAACGGGCTCGGTGGAGAGTCGGCCGACTCCCCTTGGGCGGCCCCGGGCACCTCGGCCAATCGGCGTCGGCCTCGCGGATCCCGTTCCACCGCCTTTGAGGATGAATAATAATCGTCCGTTTAGGTCGGTTTGATCCGAGGGTGGTGCATCCTAGAGGGCTATATAAGCGGGCCCCCGGCCCCCGGAGGAGGCATCCCTTAAACCCTAATTCATTATCTCCCGAGCGGGATCGAGTTGTAGAGGCGTCCCTTGAATGGATGACTTCTCTTCTCTAGAGAATTAGAGCTAGACATTCCAATGTAGTAGATTAGATCTAGATGAGAGTTAGGGAGAGCGGGAGCTGCGCTCCGGTTCGAGAAGTCTTCAAAGATTTGGTATGTCTTTGTATCTACTCTTTGTAAGACTTATGCTTTAATATATTTATCTTCTCTATTTACTTTTATGCCTATCTTGTGATTGTTAGTATAGTTGTTATGCTTTAGTATGGGATCTTCGCTCGCATCGAGTGCTCTAGTTATCTTAAGTAATTAGAGTAGTAATTGTTAGCATAAGCGTGGTGCTTAGGTTTGTCGGTTACTCCGAGTTTGCGCCCTATTCTCGGTTGTGTTGTAGTTACGGGAGGTGATAGCCCCGTCCACACCAAATTGAGTAGGTTCTTAAATTAGTAGGACCGTAGTCACGTCGGTAGAGTTATCCTTTGTGGTGCTTTCCCGTCTAGTGATGTCCCGAAGTGCTATTGTATGATTGCTATATCTATCCATCCCCGTTATCACGTAACTAGAGTAATAGAGAAGTATTTAAGAACCTTAATCTCTCCCGTTGTCCTCTCACTCTAGCTAGCTACTCATTTATTATAGAATTCTCATGTGTGCTTTATTATATTACCTTATAGATATCATTTACTCCTGCTTTAGTCTAGTTGGTTTACTACGTTAGTAGATACATGATGGTGAGTTATCAGATTCTTTAACCCTTGCTTCCCTGTGGTAAAATATAAATAACGATACCTGGTTTACTCCCGGTAAAATGCTACAATGGTATGTTCTGTGCGCTTGCGGAATCCTTTATATTTTAGTTGCACTTAATTTATACCAACACTCTCCTGCTCTCACAAGGTGGCTATCAGCTGAACAAATGAGCAAGAGACATGGTATGTAGAGGGTGGGGTTGTATTTATAGCCAAGGGCCAACATCCAACCGTTACCTCGATTTCAGCTCAGACGTGAGCGCCGGACGCGTCCGGGCGCCCACCGCCGGATGCGTCCGGCGCTTAGAAACTTTCAAACGGCTGACTAGCCGTTGGGCTCTGGCGAGCGCCGGCGCGTCGGGGATGGGCGTCGGCGCGTCCGACCGAGGCCGGTTCGCACACCCAAAACTTAGAACTCTCGTTCGCGTCGGCGCCCGCCGGACGCCAGCCAACGCGTCCCGCTCGGGGCGTACCGAGGCGCTCAAGCATGCGTCGGACGCGCGTCCGGCGCCCTTGGCCGGCGCGTCCGGCGCCGTTGAAGTGCCCATTTTCATTTGAAGACCGATCTTTTGAAAATGGCGACAACTCCAAACACTCTCGGGGCTCTCTAGTAACTTCCTAGCGCTAAGATTTCACCCGGTGTGCACCACACCTAAACCCGAGACTCAACTAGGTCAAGCTACCCATTTGCACCCCCCTTAATAGTACGACCAAAAGAGAAAAACAAAGTCCTAACGACTAATCCGATGTCTCTCAACACCATCGACAATCGGAACTAACCGTCCTTAACCTTGTCGTCCATCCTTTGAAAACCGAAACGATTTCCATCGATAAGAGGGCATGACAACCAATTGCCTGAGATTCCATTACCATGACCTAACTCCCACTGTTTCTGCAAAACACACGTTAGTCATAGTAATCTATATTGTCATCAATCATCGAAACCCACATCAAGGGGCCTAGATGCTTTCACACGCCAAGCTTGTTTGGCTAACAAAGCCAAATTAAAAAGCTCCATATCACGGAAGCCCATGCCTCCCATCAATTTTGGTTTTACCATAGAGTCCCATGCTACCCAAGCTGTTTTCCTCTTGCCTTCTTTGCTCCCCCACCAAAATTTCCTCATCAGACTCGTCAGGTGTTCACAGAGACCCCTTGGTAGCCTGAAGCATGACATAGAATACGTAGGAAGAGCTTGAGCAACAGATTTGATAAGGACTTCCTTCCCTCCTGCTGAAAGGCATTGTGAAAGCCAACCTTCAATCTTGCTCCACATTCTATCCTTCAAATATTTGAAGGCACCAATGGTGTCAGCCCCTACATCAGTAGGCATACCCAAATACTTGGCATTGAGTGCTTCGTTTTGAACTTCTAGAATCCCCTTAATTTCATTTCGGGTTTGTTGTCCAACTCCTTTAGCAAAGTGTATAGACGACTTATCAGCATTAATTCGTTGTCCCGACGCATTACAGTATGAGGTCAAAGCTTCATTGATCACCAATGCATTCTCGCTATTTACTCTGAAAAACAACAGGCTGTCATCTGCAAAGAGTAAATGGCTCACCATCGGGGCTGATGGGGCCACCATGATTCCTTGGAGCTCTGATGACTGACTTCTGGATTTTAATAGGCCGGAGAGGCCCTCTGCTGCTAGTAAGAACAAATATGGAGAGATTGGATCCCCTTGTCTTAAACCCCGCGTCGGTCTGAAACTATTAAGACTCTCACCATTAAAGAGAACTGAAAAAGAAACTGAGGAGATGAGTCTCATTACCGAGTTCACCCATGTTTGGTGAAAACCAAGTCGGCTCATAATAGCCGCCAAGTAATTCCACTCGATCCGATCATAGGCCTTTTTCATATCCAATTTCAGCGCACAACACCTTTGACCGACCGACTTCTTTTGTTTCATGAAATGAAGACATTCATATGCTGTAATTATATTGTCTGTTATGAGCCTGCCCGGGACAAAAGCTGACTGTTCTTCTGAAATAATCTCCGATAGAATGACCTTCAACCTATTAGCCAGCACTTTGGATGCAATTTTGTATAGCACATTGCACAAGCTAATTGGCCGGAACTGACCAACCTCTTCAGGGCTGGCTACCTTCGGGATCAACACCAGCATTGTCTCATTGATGCTTGTTGCTTCCTCCTCCCCTCGCAACACCCTGAGCACCATGGCTGTAATCTCCTCCCCACAGAGCTCCCAATGTCTCTGGAAAAAGTGAGCTGGAAATCCATCCGGCCCAGGCGATTTAGTAGGGAACATTTGAAACAAGGCACGCTTCACTTCTCCCCCATCAAATGGTGTACTCAACTTGGCATTGATGTCCGCAGTAACCTTTCTTGGTACAGATGAAAGGACAGCTTCCATGTCAATTGTTCCTTCAGAAGTATATAAATCCTCATAAAATTGAGATACTATAGATTTCAATTCACCCTCATCTTCAGTGAACTGACCAGTAGCATTCTTGAGTCGAGTTATTTTATTTCTTCGTCTCCTATTGCTTGCTCTGAGATGGAAAAACTGGGTATTTTTATCCCCGGCTGCCAACCACGTAACACGCGCCCGCTGTCTCCACATAACCTCCTCCCTATGATTCAATTCTGTAATCCGTTCAATTATCTTGATCTCTTCATAGGTCGGACCCGATCTTTGTGGATCCCGCTGCATACGGTCCAGGTCATTATTGAGCTTCCTTAATTCTGCCCTCACTTGGCCGAAAGTGCTCCTATCCCATTTTGCCACTCCATCCTTCCTCCACGAATCTGCAAGTGTTTCTGAGAAATCCGAGTGGGTCTCCCACATCTGTTCATATCTAAACCGCTTCCTCTGCCGAACTGGTCTAGAGCTCGGCCGCCATTCCAAAAGAATAGGGCCGTGATCTGAAGCTGCCCCAGACATGTTCGTCACCTTGGCATTTGGAAATCTGCTGCACCAATCAACCGTGGCGAGGCCACGATCCAGCCGAACCCGGCAATAAGTACCTCCAGCTACCCTCTTCTCGAAGGTCCAACTACGTCCCTCATAACCAAGGTCATTGAAACCACAAACGTCAACCATCTCTCTGAAGCCGGCTATCTGAGCCCGGCTACGTTCCAGCACTCCTACGTGCTCATGTTGATGCAAAACTTCATTGAAATCACCAACACACACCCACGGAAGTGGTGATGAAGCTCGAATAAATTTAAGCAAGCTCCAGGTTTTATGCCTCTCGCTCACTTGTGCCTCCCCGTAGACACATGTCAGTCTCCAGGGATCCAAATCGCCCTCCTTCACAATGGCATCAATATGGTACTGTGAATAAGGTAAAATTTCTAGATTTATATTATTCTTCCAGAAGATTCCCAGACCACCACTGCGGCCTGTACTGCTTACAGCAAAAGAATGATCAAAACCTAAAGTTCTCTTCAGTTGCTCAACCCTTGCCTTGTGTACCTGTGTCTCAAGAACGCAAAGTACAGAAGGGGCAATAACCCGCCTCGTTAGGTCACGAAGCTCCTTAACTGTCGCGTCGCTGCCAATTCCGCGACAGTTCCAGCTCAAGCAACTCATTGCGCTTGGCAGAACTCCTCCAGGGAGTCCACCTTTCCATCCGACGCTGCGTTGACATCTTTTTCTTCCCCCGTGTGTTTTGCACGCTTGTTTTCACGAAAAGCTGAGTCCTCTAAATCAGACGGCGACTCAGTATGCCCACCCCCTAGTCTCACCTGTTTGCGAACAACAGTATGATCCACAACAATGGAGGTCCCTGCTTTGATCGGGCTGGTTGCTGTGTCAGCTAGCTCAGTATCCATCTGATTGTCTTCAGTATCAGCAGACTGCCGCTTCCTTGATCCCGAGCTATCACTTCCCGACTGTCGCAAAAGCGGCCTCTGAGTCAGCCCGAACAGGATGGAGACCGAGGGGATATGAGCAGAGGATAATGATCTTGTAATTCCAGCTCTGATGTACATAAACCTCCATAGCCGACAGGATTCCGACGACTGAAATTGCCATAGTGCCGGCCTTTTCGCCGAATTCCATGACATACTGATCTTAATTTTCTTCCTCCCTTTCTCAGTCAGCTTCAGGCCGTCCGCCTTGGCACGCTCACGCCTGGCCCGGATGGTCTCCATGGTGGACGCGAGGGCGGGGCCGTCGCTGGTCGTGGTGGGGAGCGCCATCAACGGGGTGTCATATTCCACTTCTGAATTTCCCATCATATCTCTAGCAAACATACTTGACGAATTCAACTGTAATTTGTTCACTCTACATCTCACCAGCTGGATACAGCTGTAATCAAGGCATGGAACTCCCTGGAATCTCCCTGAAGCTGCCCACTGTAGAGGAACTCCCTGGAGGCTCCCTGGAGCTTCCCACGCTAGTCCCCTCGCGGCACCGACGGTGCGCGATAGGGCTTCTCCGACAACCTTGAGCAGGCGATGGACGAACCTGGCCGAGAAGTGGAGGGCGACGACAGCGTTGTAGACCTGCGGGCCAAGGTCGAGAGCGCGCCAACCGCGGCGGGCCCTGCGCCGCCTCTGCCCCGGCCGTTGCTCGCCATCCCGGCGCCGGGGTTGCTCACGTTGCTGCTGTCCAGGCTCGGGAACGCCGCGAACTTGGGGGCGTGCAGGCCGCCGTGGTGCGGGAA